>OX336343.1:0-100553 GCA_946902875.1 Nematopogon swammerdamellus
GAGGAAATCCTCATGGATGTCATGAGGCCCGGGCCAGATGACATGCCCGACTTCAACTGTTGTTCAGTGACCTACGGACTAAAACCTCCTCCCCTCTCCGCCTTTTCCTTCCTGGGACCGCTTAGCATTACGTCAGGGAGGTGGCTGTCTATTTGGGTCGCCGTGAACCCGTTTGGATCTCCCATTCGTCGTCCTCTCTCTCTTTCATGGTGCGTTTTATGAAGGTTGCATGCCTTGCCCATTCGTCTTCACTCCTTAGCATGCGTTCCACGAGGTTCCCGGAATTAAGTCTCTCTTCTTGCCCTTGCAGGATCTCCCTTTCCTGTTCGAATTGCCGGCACTCGAAGAGCGCGTGTTGTGGCGTGTCGTACTCGCCGCAGTATGAGCACTCGTCACTTACGGCCTTTCCTATTGAGTGCAGATAAGTGTTGAACACGCCATGGCCGCTCAGCGCTTGCGTGACCAGGCGATCCACCTCTCCATGCCTGCGTTCCATCCATGGTCTTAGGCTCGGTATGACCTGCTTTGTCCACGCTCCCTTCCCTCGACTCCGCCATTCAGTCTCCCATTCCGTCAGGGTTTTTACTCTTATTTCTCTTGGCGTCAGGTGGTCTGGGTTGTAGTACTGTCGGTGGCGCTCTTCTGCCAACCTTTCTACAGGTATCAAACCAGCTATCACCTGAGCCGCTTCCAGGGAGATTGTCCGGTAAGCCCCGCTTATCCTGATGGCAAGCTGTCTTTGAATTTTTTCCAGCTTTCTCCTGTACTTGGCCACCTTGAGGGCACTGATCCAGATTGGTGCTCCGTACAGCATTACAGAGTGAGCGACGGATGCCAGTAGTCTTCTTCTACTGGCCCTTGGTCCACCTCTTCTGGGCATTAGCTGGCTAAGAGCCGTCGTCAGGCGTTCGGCTTTCCCGGCTACTTCTTCAATATGTTCGTTGAACTTCAGACTTTTGTCTAGCCAGATGCCCAGATATTTTAGTTTCTTTTTAGGCTCTACGTCTACTCCCTCTACTCTGAATGTGATTGGACTGTGCCTCTTCTTGCCGCTCAGGATTATGGCTTCAGTTTTTTCGGGGGCCAATCTAAGGCGCTTCTGTCTCATCCAGTCGCTTATCCTAATGAGAGCGGTGTTGGCTATCTTCATTAGGGTATCCTCTTTCCTGGCCGTCACCACCAGCGCTAGGTCGTCTGCAAAGCCTATAGTTGCACATCGCTTCCTAGGTTCAGACCAAGCACTTCGTCGTACAGGATATTCCACA
The DNA here is from genome assembly GCA_946902875.1 of Nematopogon swammerdamellus. NCBI lineage: Eukaryota > Metazoa > Arthropoda > Insecta > Lepidoptera > Adelidae > Nematopogon > Nematopogon swammerdamellus. Next base: position 1,266 of record OX336343.1, read on the forward strand.
GTGTCGGGCCCAGAATGGAGCCCTGTGGCACTCCGCTACTTACTTCAATTGTTTTCGTCGTTCCTTCGGCATCTCTGACCACGATTCTTCTTTCCTCCAGATAGCTGTTGAGCAAGTTGTACATATACTGCGGAAAGTTCCTTTTCTTTAGCTCCACGAGTATGACTTGCCATGGTGCCGAGTTGAATGCATTTCTAACATCGAGTGCTATCAGAGCGCACAGTTTCCGAGTGCGATGCGTACCCTCTTTGGCTGCCTTCACACTTAATGCTACCTGTTCAATAGCAGCTAGCGTGGATCTCCCTTTCCTAAATCCATACTGCGTATCTGCTAGATCACCATGTTTCGGTAGCAGCTCTTCTATTCTGTTCAGTAGAATTCCCTCTAATAGTTTACCGTAGGAGTCCAGCAGGCAGAGCGGTCTATAGCCAGTTGGATCGTCAGCGGGTTTTTTAGCCTTTCGGAGGAGTACCAGCCTTGCCTTTTTCCATATGGCTGGGAATTCGCCGGTTCGAAGAACATTATTCATGACCAGTTTGATTTTTTCAGGTATGATCTTCGTCGCCAGTTTTACTACTTCCGGGGGTATTAGATCTGGGCCTGGCGCCTTTTTTAGTTTAATTTTCTCGCGGGCCTTCTGCAGTTCATCGTCAGAGATTTCCGGCACATCTTGCACCGAGGTTGTTACTCGCTCGAATATGTCATGGTGGGGGAAGAGTATGTCGACTATCTCCTGTATTTTCCTCATACCCATTTGTATGGGTGGGTTGTCCTTCAGTCTTTTAGTGGCTATTTTATATCCGAGCCCCCATACATCGCTATCTATTTCCTCGCAGACAGCTTCCCAGCACTTCTCCTTTGACTTGAGTATTAGTAGCTGTAGAGCTAGTTTGGCCTTTTTATACTCATCGCCGATATATTTAGTCTGCACTTCATTTTGGGTCTTCTTTGCATTAGCCCTGGTGTGTTTCCGTCTGCATTCTAGGCAGTGACGACGCGCATCGGAGATCTCACTGTTCCACCAGTATACCTCTCGTTTGCCTCTTTTTTTCCTGGGCATTGAACTATCACAGGCACTGGTTGTAGCCCTCGTCAAATCGCCCGGCGTCTCAATTGTTTCACGCTCCAAGGCATCCTGGAAACTGTTGATGTTGAGCCTTCTAAGATTCCAGCCCATAGGGTTTTTTTTTTTTTTTTTTTTTTTTTTTTTTTTTTTTTTTTTTTTAACCTAACCTAACCTAACCTAACCTAACCTAACCTAACCTAACCTAACCTAACCTAACCTAACCTAACCTAACCTAACCTAACCTAACCTAACCTAACCTAACCTAACCTAACCTGAACTAACCTGACCTAACCTAACCTAACCTAACCTAACCTAACCTGACCTAACCTGACCTGACCTGACCTAACCTGACCTGACCTAACCTGACCTGACCTGACCTGACCTAACCTAACCTAACCTGACCTCCAAATATTAAACATCGGGCGTATCCCCACCTTCGAGGTTGTGCGGGGTGGCAGAACATACTCCAGCTTAGTGGATGTTACAGCTTGTGGCCCAGACGTGGCCAGACACATCCACGGCTGGAGTGTTCAGCGCGATCTCGTTACCTTGTCCGACCACAATGCCATCACTTTCGAGATCGTCGGTGCATCTGTCCTTTCCACACCCAGACAGACAACTCGGAGGTTCAACTCGGCAAAGGCAGATTGGCCGGCATTCGCGAACGGGCTCAAGACTAGCTTCGCCACACTGGCTCTGAGCGTCGAAATGGCCGACAAACTAACTAAGGAGGATGGGGTGAACTTGGAAAAGTGCTTCGTCGACTACACGAATGCTGTCGTCGAAGCCGCTACCGAGTTCATCCCCCCTCCAAAGGCCAGGAAGACCAAGGGCTATGTGTGGTGGAACGACGAGGTGTCTAGGGCTCGGGCCGAGACCGTGAGATGCAGGAGACGACTCAGGGTGGCATCGGCAGTCCGGAGGCCGACGGTGGCCGCCGCATATGTCGCATCCCTCGAGGCTTATAAGCTGGCCATGTCCACGGCCCAGACGGAAAGTTGGAAAGCCTTCTGCGGCAAGCAGGACGGCGACTCCGTCTGGGACAGTGTCTACCGTGTCCTCAGACACAGTGGAAGGGGGAGGGAAGAGGACCCCCTTAAGGACGGTGATGGCCGGTTTCTGGACCCCGGGGGATCGGCGCGGCTGTTGGCAGAGACTTTTTACCCTAGTGACTCGATCCTGGGCGAGACCTCGGCGCAGAAATGCATCAGGGATTTCGCTGATGCGCACAGCGCTGAGGGCACCGACCAGGAGCCGCCCTTCACACAGACAGAATTAGACACGGTCCTGAGAGGGCTGAACCCTAAGAAGGCCCCGGGAGTGGACGGGCTCACGTCAGACATTTGCAACAGGGCGATCAGCGTCGATAAGAACTTATTCCTGTCCCTTGCAAATGTCTGTCTCAGGGCTCAGTTCTTCCCCGGGGTCTGGAAGGCCGCAGTGATCCGTATAATCCCAAAACCCGGTAAGGACGACTATTTCGCCCCCAAGTCGTACAGGCCGATTGGACTGCTACCGGTCCTTGGCAAGATAGTGGAGAAGATGTTTGCCACGCGCCTGCTGTGGAAGCTGGGGACAGAGGGCCGCTTAAACGCGAACCAATTCGGTTTCATGCCCCAGCGCTCCACGGAGGACGCGTTGCACACAGCCCTGCTGAAGATCCGGGAGGGCCTGGCCAGGAAACACCTCGTTGCACTTGTCTCTCTGGACATCGAGGGAGCCTTCGACAACGCCTGGTGGCCAGCTGTCAGGGCGCAACTTTTGCGGAAGGGGTGTCCGGACAATCTTTACAGCCTCATCTCTAGCTACCTCAGTGACCGCAAGATCACGGTACAGTATGCTGGAGCTGAGGCATCCAGAGCAACGAATAAAGGGTGTATACAGGGCTCAACATGTGGGCCGTTGCTCTGGAATATTGTCCTGGACTCTCTTCTGGACCTGATAGCTGGCTTGGATATTTACATCCAGGCGTTTGCCGACGACATTATCCTGATCGCAAGCGATCAGGACTCCCGACGGCTAGAGGGGCAGGTCAATAGGGCCCTCTCGGAGATCTCCGGGTGGGGGGTCGCCAACAAGCTGAGGTTCGCGCCCCATAAAACCCATGCATTGTTGGTGACCCGAAGGCTCAAATATGAAAAGCCCCTGTTTTTGATGGACGGCGTACAAGTCGAAATAAGGCCGTCCATCAGGCTGCTGGGGCTGATCATTGATGAGAAGCTCACCTGGAGTCAGCATGTCTCCGCGCTCTGTGCCAAGGCCACTGGCATATTCAATAGCGTCAGCCGAGCCGCAAGGTCCACTTGGGGGCTGAATAGTGCCATCGTAAGGCTCATTTACATTTCTGTAATTGAGCCTATAATGCTGTATGCCAGTAGCGTATGGGTGGACGCCACCGACAAGGCCTACATCGTCCGAAAGCTCGACGCGGTGCAGCGGAGCTTCGGCATAAGAGTGGCCAGGGCTCACCGCACCACTTCACTGACATCCGTGCTGATTCTGGCCCGACTGCTGCCACTGCGCCTGCGTATAAGGGAGGCAGCATCCCTATACGTCGTCAGGAAAGAAGGGGCTACGGATTTACTACCTGGCAGGAAACTTGAAGCCAGGTGTAGCCCCTTCGATCTTGAGCATCCTGCTCTTAGGCAGGTGATAACTTTCACCTGCCTGGAAAAGGAGGAGGAAGCGCAGTGGGACCCCAGCGAGGATGTCAGAATCTACACGGATGGAAGTAAGATTGGCGGCCATGTCGGTGGCGCCTATACCTGTTGGGTCGGCGAAGCCGAAATAAAAAAGGCATGTTTCAAACTCTCGGACTACTGCACCGTCTTCCAAGCCGAAATGTTCGCCATCAAAAAGGCGTGCGAATTCGCAAAAGGCGAGTCGAGGCGGTGCAGTATTCTGAGCGACTCGATGTCCTCTCTCCAGCTGTTGACCGACGCGGGCAGCACGCACCCTCTTGCTGTTGAGATTCGCCGACTAATGGCGGAGATCTCCAGCAGGGGGGGCTCACTCAAACTATTTTGGGTGAGAGCACACGTCGGCACGGCTGGTAACGAGAGGGCGGACGAGCTGGCGAAACATGTCGCCCAACACGCAAAAACCGCCCCCGCTTATGACAGGTTTCCCGTGTCGTACGTTAGGTACCACACGAGAAGGCTGTCAGTGGGGAGCTGGCAGCAGCAGTACGATGAGTCCAAGACGGGTGGGGTTACACGGATCTTCTTCCCCAACGTCGCTGCCTCCTTTAAATATCTGGCCGGTGTCCGTCTAACGAGCACGAGGAGTCAGATCTGGAGCGGGCATGGAGGGATAGCAGCCTACCTGCACCGCTTCAAGCTCAGGGACTCTCCCTCGTGCTCGTGTGACGGGACGTCCCCGCAGAGCATGGTACACATCCTGTCAGAGTGCCCGAGATTCTCCGCCAAGCGCTACAATCTCGAGCACTTTGCCGGGATGGATATAAAGCCGGAGAACTACGAATCTTTGTTGATCGACGACGAGGGAGTGGGGCAGGCTTTCGTCTTATTCTGCGAGGATATAATGGCCTTGGTGGCCAGAGAGAACAGTACATAGATCTTTTTATTTCTAAGCCTGTAAACTCTGTATTTATAGACCTTTAAATCTTCCTGCTTTACATTTCTATTTGTAAAATTGTATTTGTGAATCTATAACCTTTCTGCTTCTGTATTTGTATTTGTAAAATTGTATCTGTGAATCAGTAAACCTTTTTGCTTTTGCTTTTGTAGCTGTATGTGTTTTTGTATCTGTATGTGCTTGTATGCTTATGTATCTGTATGTGTAAAATTGTACTTATAAATCTGTAAACCTTTTTGTTTTTTGTATTTCTATTTGTAAAATTGTGTTTGTGAATCTGTAAATTAAATAAAATTAAATTAAATTAATCGAATATGAGAGAAGGAACCTGCACCCTGCTGGAACCAGGGTGCAGGAGGGTGCATGGGGGCGAGAAGTATGTTAGCTGTGCAAGGACTCGGCCTATATAGCCGAGGTGTTTTACTGGAACTGGGGAAAAAAAAAAAAAAAAAAAAAAACCTAACCTGACCTGACCTGACCTGACCTGACCTGACCTGACCTGACCTGACCTGACCTGACCTGACCTGACCTGACCTGACCTGACCTGACCTGACCTGACCTGACCTGACCTGACCTGAGCTGACCTGACCTGACCTGACCTGACCTGACTTGACCTGACTTGACCTGACCTGACCTGACCTGACCTGACCTGACCTGACCTGACCTGACCTGACCTGACCTGACCTGACCTGACCAGACCTGACCTGACCTGACCAGACCTGACCTGACCTGACCTGACCTGACCTGACCTGACCTGACCTGACCTGACCTGACCTGACCTGACCTGACCTGACCTGACCTGACCTGACCTGACCTGACTTAACCTGACCTGACTTAACCTGACCTGACTTGACCTGACCTGACCTGACCTGACCTGACCTGACCTAACCTGACCTGACCTAACCTGACCTGACTTAACCTGACCTGACTTAACCTGACCTGACTTAACCTGACCTGACCTGACCTGACCTGACCTAACCTGACCTGATCTGACCTAACCTGACCTGACCTAACCTGACCTAACCTGACCTGACCTGACCTGACCTAACCTAATTTGTTTTATTCATCATCCATATTTTTACTGGAAAAATCACTTGTAGTGATAAGTTCACCTTTGCGCACTCCTGCATTTCTTGTTTCTTGTCGTGTACTGTTCTTCCTTCAATTTGTTTCCAATAAACAGTTTCTATTCCAGGTCGAGAAATTCAATAAGATTATGTCGACTTAAGGGATGGCCATAGGAAATTCAGAAAACATGACAACGTTTTAGCGTTTTGTAAAAAATATATTCGATTTATTATATCACTATTCAATAACTTATTCAGTAAATAGTCAACTCGTTTATCGCAAACTCTTAAACAATCGAACAACATATCCTGTACAAGTGCGTCGCCTCACATTGACACGCTCGCGAGCACGCATGTGATCACGCTCACGAGAACGCACGCGTGCATGCACGCGAGCACGCACGCGAGCACGCACGCGAGCACCCCGCGAGTACGCACGCGAGCATGCACGCGAGCACGCACGTGAGCATGCACGCGAGCACCCCGCGAGTACGCACGCAAGCTGCAAGCGAGCACGCACGTGAGCATGCACGCGAGCACGCATGTGAGCATGCACGCGAGCACCCCGCGACTACGCACGCGAGCATGCACGCGAGCACTCGGGCACCCCGCGATTACGCACGCTAACACACGCGAGCACGCACGCGAGCATGCACGCGAGCACGCACGCGGACATGCACGCGAGCACGCACGCGAGCAACCCGCGAGTACGCACGCGAGCACGCACGCGAGCACCCCGCGAGTACGCACGCGAGCACGCACGCGAGCACCCCGCGAGTACGCACGCGAGCACGCACGCGAGCACAACATCTCAACCGCCGGCCGCGCCAGGCTCGCTACCGGCTACCAGCTGCGTGCAGACATAGAACGCGCGGCGCGGTGCGGCGGAGCGGGGCGAGGCGGGCCTGCTGGCTTACCGTGCACGACAAATAAAGAAAAATCTAGTGCCCTGAACTAAATACAAACATGTGTGCTTTATAACTTTCGATCACACCTACTGGTTTTAGCTTTACTGCAGCGGCGCGGGGACGCGCGACGTGGAGCTCGGCGCCGCGTCCTGCGTCGCCGTGTTTTATAATGAGAGGTAATTGACGCCCAGCTTCATGAACGTAGTTTCCTACGACCTTGCACACGGCCTGCCTCGCCACGGCACACGGCCTGCCTCGCCACGGCACACGGCCTGCCACGGCACGGCACACGGCCTGCCTCGCCACGGCACACGGCCTGCCTCGCCACGGCACACGGTCTGCCTCGCCACGGCACACGGCCTGCCTCGGCACGGCACACGGCCTGCCTCGGCACGGCACACGGCCTGCCTCGCCACGGCACACGGCCTGCCTCGCCACGGCACACGGCCTGCCTCGCCACGGCACACGGCATAGGCGCGCAGCGCTCCCAGTCCGTGCACTACACGTCACGGCGCACCTCACCGAAGCGCTGCTATATTTCAAACAAAACAACGAAACATAGGATATACTTGTATAAATAAGTCGGTCAGCTCCCGACTCGCTCGTTCGCTCGCTCGACCGGGGCGGGGCGGGGCGGGTCCGGACGAGGTTCCAGGCTCGATGTTCACATAAACTATCGATCTAAGTATATTTTACAACTTTGTTAAGGCTCGACTTCGTTCGATCGGTGGCACCGGCGGCACGGCGGCACGGCGGAACGGCGGCACGGCGGCAAGGCGGCAAGGCGGCACGGCGGCACGGCGGCACGGCGGCACGGCTGCTCGGCGGCACGGCGGCACGGCGGCACGGCGGCACGGCGGCACGGCGGCACGGCGGCACGGTAGGCGCAACGACTTACTCGCCGCTCAGTAGAATAACCGTCAATGCAAAGACCAGTCGACGGGCGCGTCGGAGTCGAGGCGGCCGGCGCCGGCGCCGCGATACTCGCGCCTGTACGTCGAGGCGGCCGAGAGCGAGGCGGAGGCGGAGGCGGAGGCGGCGGACGGGGAGCGCGGCGCCTGCGCGCGGCGCCCGCGTCCGCCGACCTCGTGTCAGTAGTCGAGCGAGTCGGCGTCGGAGGCGCGCTTCCGGCAGCAGCGGCGGCACAGCGCCGCCAGCAGCGCCGCCGCCAGCAGCAGTGCCGCCGCTCCGCCGAGCGCCGGAGTCGCCCAGCCGCCGCCCGCCGCGCCCGCGCCGGCGTCGGCGCGGCGTCGCGCGCACAGCTCGGGCGCCTCGTCGCCGAGCGCGCGCTCCGGCGCCGCCTCACCGGCGCCCAGGTAGCCCAGGCGCCGCAGGCTATCCTCGACAAACTCGCGGCGCGCCTCCGGGTGGAGCGTCGAGCCGACGCCGGGTCCGGCGGACGCGTTGGGGCAGTTAGCGACGCCGTTGCAGACGAGTCGCGCCGGGATGCAGAGGCCCTCCTCGCCGGGACACATGAAGTCGCAGCCGGCGGCGGAAGAGGCGAAGGCGCCGCCCTCGGTGAGGCGCGAGGTGGCCAGCGAGCCGTCCGAGTTCTTGGGCAGGTGGTATAGTCCGGTCCAGGCGATCTTGAAGGCGGCGCGCGCGGGCGAGGCGGCGCCGGTGAAGGCGACGCGGATGGCGCGCGCGCGCTCGCGGCGCCTGCCCGCCGGCTCCTCGAGCGACTCGAGGCCGAGCTCGCCGGCCGACAGGATGGGCAGGTCGCGCGCGAGCGAGGCGTTCTCGCCGCACACGGAGAGGTAGGGCTCGAGGCGGCCCGGCAGGTAGATCTGTATCTTGCCGTCCTCGCAGTGGCGCGAGGCGAACTTGATGCGCTCGAAGCGGAGCCACACGTCGCGCTTCTCCTCGATCTCGAGGTCCCAGATGCACTTGATCTGCTTGGGCGGCTCCGCGAAGCCGAGCGCGTCGAGGAAGGGGTAGACGATCTCGCCGTCGGCGGTCGCCTCGAGCACGGCGGGGCCGCACAGCGGGCCGTGCACGAACTCGTAGCGCGCCTCCCACAGCGGCGCCGGGTGCTTGAAGTAGGAGGAGGCGGCGTGCGCGTTGTCGACGATCATCTGCAGGTTGAGGTGCTCGCCGCGCGACACGAGGCGGAAGGGCTTTGCGCGCGACACGAGCGGCGCGTGCTTGCTGCATAGGCAGGAGCCGAGCCCGCGCTGCACCGCCACGTGCAGCGGCACCGGCTCGCCGCCCGCCACCGCCGACCGGTTGCCCTCGCCCTGCTGCAGCGGCTCCCAGATCACCAGCTTGTCCGTGCGGTCCTCGTAACAGTTCTGGCACGAAGCCGCCGTGTACGGGTGCTCCTGAACACACACACACAAACTTGTAAGTTTTCATTGCTAACACGGCACGTCGTATTAAATTGTTTTGTACAGTTGAGTACAGGTAGCGCTGAGGGAAATAATAGAGGAGCAAGTAGAAGAAATGCCACGAAATGCTAAGAAATGGCCTGACAATCAAACAAGAGCACACACGAGCACACACGAGTGCACACGAGCACATACGAGTACAGAAGTCCTCACACGTCGCGAGTTAGTTATAAAATTATAGCCCATGACCTTTGACTGGAGCTATTGGGACAATAACATTAATAGTAGGAATATTAAATTGATTTAATAAATTTAACCTAAAATTAATATTAGGATATATGAAGAAGCTATATGATAGTTCTTGGATACTTTATACATCTCCTATGAAAAACTTATTAAAACAATTCAGTTACATACATTTAACATAATTCCATGTAAAATAAGACCATAATGTAGAGCTGTGAGGTAAAAGGTGAAGCGGTGTTGTGTCCTCTGGAGCTGCAGCTGATGTAGTTGTATGGGCTAGTGCCCGGTTGTTCTGCCAAGCGATCTGTATTTATGCGAGGCGTTTTTGATATTTCAGCAATGTGTTATGTGGCGTATGGAATTCTTAATTAGCCGTTATTTGCCACCTGTTGGTGCGCTAGTGAATCTTTCTGTTTCTTCGTCGCGAAGCGATGTAGGTTATTATCGATCTTTATTATTCAGTTGTGGGATAGGTGTCGCTATCACCACAATAATATTCGCGATCGTTAAACTAGAGTCTAGTCACTAGACTGTAAGCAAAGAGTTTGTATTGCGTCGCTGACCACAGCGACGCAATACTCTCTTTGACTGTAAGCTTCGATCTGATATGCACATTCATCATATTATTATTGGTAAGACATTAAGGAGAGACGGAGAGACGGAGAGACGCGTGGATAGCGGCGCGTACCTTGAAGTTGGTGGCGAGCACGTTGGGCACGACGCGCGCGTAGAGGCGGCCGTCGGTGACGAAGCGGTGGAGGTACTTGACGTCGTCATATTATTATAACAAGGGGAACAGCTGAGCTCAGCAGGTAGCGAGTTTGCGTGTGACGGAGAGACGGAGAGACGGAGAGACGCGTGGATAGCGGCGCGTACCTTGAAGTTGATGGCGAGCACGTTGAGCACGACGCGCGCGTAGAGGTGGCCGTCGGTGAAGAAGCGGTAGAGGTACTTGACGTCGTCATATTATTATAACAAGGGGAACAGCTGAGCTCAGCAGCTAGCGAGTTTGCGTGTGACGGAGAGACGGAGAGACGCGTGGATAGCGGCGCGTACCTTGAAGTTGATGGCGAGCACGTTGAGCACGACGCGCGCGTAGAGGCGGCGGCGGTCGGTGACGAAGCGGTAGAGGTACTTGACGTCGTCATATTATTATAACAAGGGGAACAGCTGAGCTCAGCAGCTAGCGAGTTTGCGTGTGACGGAGAGACGGAAAGGCGCGTGGATAGCGGCGCGTACCTTGAAGTTGATGGCGAGCACGTTGAGCACGACGCGCGCGTAGAGGCGGCGGTCGGTGACGAAGCGGTAGAGGCACTTGACGTCGTCGCTGGCGCCGGTGGCGGCCGTCTGCTTGTATACGAGCGTGTTGAGCGGCGAGCGCAGCCGGCCGGCCGGCGAGCGCCACGCGGCCACCACCTCGTCGCACGCCGTGCCCGCCACCGGCTCGCCGAAGCGCGTGTTGTTGAAGAAGTCGTAGTGCGCCCAGTAGTAGAGCGACGAGCTGCGGACAGAGAGGTCGGCGGTGAGCGGGTGCGGGCGGGTGCGGGCGGGTGCGGGCGGGTGCGGGCCGGCGCGGGCCGGAGGAAGGTGCGGGCGCTCACCCGCTGTAGCTGCCGGTCTTGCTCTCGAAGCGCACGAACATGGCGTTGCCGGTGGAGACGAAGTCGTGCTTCTCCATGGGCCGCGAGAAGGTGTCGCAGAAGGTCTTTATGATGCGCGCGTCGTCGGCGCGCGGGGCGTCGTACAGCGTGAGGGACTCGCCGCAGTCGCCGTCGAAGGGCAGGATCGGCGACTCGATGCGGTTGATCCGGAAGCTGCGGACACGAGAGCAGTGGGCGGTAGCTGGCGGTGGAGCGATCGGGTGGAGCTGGTCAGCATCGGTAACTTAGTGGTGCGATCAGTCAACTGTCGTTTGTGATCAAAAGTACACCTGAGCACGGTCAGAACCTGGATGGGTGACCGTTCGACCGTTGGAGGATGACAGTGGTTCGAATTCCACGTAAAACTGTAGGTCCTTCCCTCCTTACCTTACTAAGTGGTAGGGTTGACCCGCCCGGGTTAGTACCACCGCACCGAAGAAAGGTCCGTCGAAACGGCTATGTAAATAGTCGGGTTTTCCGTTCTGTTCAGTGTAGCCGGCATGACTAAAGAGAAGCACTGACATGGCACCTAGCTCACCAAGTCGATATGGGCTGACAATACGGAGGTTATAAGTGAAGTAGCCAACCGAAATTTTTTTCATAAAAAAATGAGCGATTCTCACAGGAGTCGATTTAAAGATTGTTTTCTGAATAGAACAAGATGAAACTAAGATTGGCGATAAGCTACTCATACGACTGACGTTACATCCTCAGTGCATTTTCGCTTCATTCAGAAAGTTACTGTCCATCCCAATAGCTAAAATGTTACACATACTTACAAAAAATACATACATACATACATAACACACGCTGTATCCCGAAAATCAAGGTAAGCGGAGTAATCGGTGTTGTGCTACAAGGACCCTGGCAAACCACAGCACAACACCGACCACCACGTTTAGCACAGTATCTATATATATATACGGACAAGACAACTATCAAGCAGCAAGTAAGGCACGAAGAACACACCTGCTGCATGACTAGGTGGAAGGACTGCGCCAAGGTGAGAAGTGGCTATCCTGTCGCCCTTTAGCGCAGTATCTCGTCCTTATCCCTTAGTCGCCTCTTACGACATGCACGGGGAGAGATGCAGTGGGGCTATTCTTTTTAAGTACCGGCTCCACACGGTACATTCTTTTACTTATAAAAAAGAGTGGTGGTAAAAAGGAGTGCGTGGTAAGGCCGAGGTGCTCACCTCGGGAAGTATAGGCGCACGACCTGGCCGGGCTGGCCGCGCATGAGATAGCTGCAGGAGGGAGTGGTAAGGCGGAGGTGCTCACCTCGGGAAGTATAGGCGCACGACCTGGCCGGGCTGGCCGCGCATGAGATAGCTGCAGGAGGGAGTGGTAAGGCGGAGGTGCTCACCTCGGGAAGTATAGGCGCACGACCTGGCCGGGCTGGCCGCGCATGAGATAGCTGCAGGAGGGAGTGGTAAGGCGGAAGTGCTCACCTCGGGAAGTATAGGCGCACGACCTGGCCGGGCTGGCCACGCATGAGATAGCTGCAGGAGGGAGTGGTAAGACGGAGGTGCTCACCTCGGGAAGTATAGGCGCACGACCTGGCCGGGCTGGCCACGCATGAGATAGCTGCAGGAGGGAGTGGTAAGACGGAGGTGCTCACCTCGGGAAGTATAAGCGCACGACCTGGCCGGGCTGGCCACGCATGAGATAGGTGCATGAGGGAGTGGTAAGACGGATGTGCTCACCTCGGGAAGTATAGGCGCACGACCTGGCCGGGCTGGCCGCGCATGAGGTAGGTGCAGGAGGTGTGCGGCGGGTACCAGTGCGCCACCGACAGGAAGATACCCTCCGAGTCGCCGGCGTCCTTGAGCGCGTCCGCCGTCAGCAGCCAGTCGCAGGCGCCGGCGCGCGACCCGGCCGCCTCCACGTGCCCCGGCCAGTTGCCCACGTTGAAGTGGAAGCCGGTGTTGAGCAGCGGACCTGCGCACCGTACCCGTGACACTGATATGAGTGTGCCCCTAAATGTTGCATCGGGTCGGCAGCGATACGGAGAAGTCATGTGACGGTTGCATTTTACATTTCCTGTGTGAACTGAATCGGATATGCGTTTGGTCATCCATACGCTCTGCTGGGGTAGTGGTAGAGTGTAGGGTAGAGCGTATTCATTTTTTTATCTTATGGTCGTGGTTTCGAGCCCGTTTATGTATTTTGTTTTTACTTTTTTTGTTAAGGATTGTTAGGATTTAAAAAATAGGAAATTTTTGAACCACATATTATCGTCGTCGGTCGTTAGAGAGGGATACAGCGCGACGCTGAATCGTGTCTAAGGAGCCGTCAGGTATTTTGGGGATCCGTCCCACAAATGCGAACAGTATTCCACGCATGAACGAATCTGCACCTTATAAAGCAGTAGGTTTTGGCTCGGAGTGCTGACGCACCTTCTTGAGGACACCTAGCTCCTTTGAGGCTACCTTAGCTTTCTCCTCGATGTGGCGTTCAAAATTAAGGTCGTGAGTTAGTTCGTCCCCGAGAATCGACTGTCCGCACCACTGAGCTACCGCCGAAGCTGACAAATTTCCTTATCCCTTAGTCGACTTTTACGACATGCGACGGGGAGAGGTCCTTGCTTTCTAGGTATGTCACCAATTAAGACTTGATGATGCGCTCCGTCGCTTTGAAGAGGAATATATGGGGCAGTTTTGGGGACAGGCTGCACATTAGCAAAGTTCCAAGCTGACGGTACGCGACCAGTGGGATAAGACACGCGACACCGGTGCGTGAGGACAGGGGCTAGCTCTGGACATGTCACATCTCTGTATCGCCGCCATTCCGTCGGGTCCACTTGCTTTTCTCGCGTCTGAGGCGAATAACTCACGGCGAAGAGCGCCTTGGCGAAACTGTATTTCTGGCATGGAGCAATCGCACCCAGGAATGGATGGCGGTTTGGCACCGCTATCATCTAGATGAGAATTCCGAGCAAATATTGCCCCTAGAAGTTCAGCATTCTCTTTGGCGGAAAAGTGAGCGAGCCATCGGGCCGCTGCAGCGGTGGGAATGAGGAGCGACAGAATATTGCTTAGAGAGATTTAGCGTGAGACCAAAATTGACGACTCCCAGGGGGGTTTCGATCAATTTGTGACCAATTCTGCCGATGTGCTCAAATTTAGCCTTTGCGATGACTCTCTTGCTGGATCTATAGGCTACATTGTAGGTCTGCTTCAGATTCGCAACGTTTGCGATGACTCTCTTGCTGGATCTATAGGCTGCATTGTAGGTCTGCTTCAGATTCGCAACGTTTGCGATGACTCTCTTGCTGGATCTATAGGCTGCATCGTAGGCCTGCTTCAGATTCGCAAAGTTTGCGATGACTCTCTTGCTGGATCTATAGGCTGCATTGTAGGTCTGCTTCAGATTCGCAAAGTTTGCGATGACTCTCTTGCTGGATCTATAGGCTGCATTGTAGGTCTGCTTCAGATTCGCAACGTTTGCGATGACTCTCTTGCTGGATCTATAGGCTGCATTGTAGGTCTGCTTCAGATTCGCAACGTTTGCGATGACTCTCTTGCTGGATCTATAGGCTGCATTGTAGGTCTGCTTAAGATTCGCAAAGTTTGCGATGACTCTCTTGCTGGATCTATAGGCTGCATTGTAGGTCTGCTTCAGATTCGCAACGTTTGCGATGACTCTCTTGCTGGATCTATAGGCTGCATTGTAGGTCTGCTTCAGATTCGCAACGTTTGCGATGACTCTCTTGCTGGATCTATAGGCTGCATTGTAGGTCTGCTTAAGATTCGCAAAGTTTGCGATGACTCTCTTGCTGGATCTATAGGCTGCATCGTAGGTCTGCTTCAGATTCGCAACTTTTGCGATGACTCTCTTGCTGGATCTATAGGCTGCATTGTAGGTCTGCTTCAGATTCGCAACGTTTTCGATGACTCTCTTGCTGGATCTATAGGCTGCATTGTTGGTCTGCTTCAGATTCGCAACGTTTGCGATGACTCTCTTGCTGGATCTATAGGCTGCATTGTAGGTCTGCTTCAGATTCGCAACGTTTGCGATGACTCTCTTGCTGGATCTATAGGCTGCATTGTAGGTCTGCTTAAGATTCGCAAAGTTTGCGATGACTCTCTTGCTGGATCTATAGGCTGCATCGTAGGTCTGCTTCAGATTCGCAACGTTTGCGATGACTCTCTTGCTGGATCTATAGGCTGCATTGTAGGTCTGCTTCAGATTCGCAACGTTTGCGATGACTCTCTTGCTGGATCTATAGGCTGCATTGTTGGTCTGCTTCAGATTCGCAACGTTTGCGATGACTCTCTTGCTGGATCTATAGGCTGCATTGTAGGTCTGCTTAAGATTCGCAAAGTTTGCGATGACTCTCTTGCTGGATCTATAGGCTGCATTGTTGGTCTGCTTCAGATTCGCAACGTTTGCGATGACTCTCTTGCTGGATCTATAGGCTGCATTGTAGGTCTGCTTCAGATTCGCAACGTTTGCGATGACTCTCTTGCTGGATCTATAGGCTGCATTGTTGGTCTGCTTCAGATTCGCAACGTTTGGATCACGTCGGGCGCGCACATATTATACGAGTACTAGTGCAGAAAGAAGGTATATGCAAATTACGGTTCACTAATATGTATGCTTTGGTCAGACCGAGGATTGTCAGTCTCGGTAGCTCAGTGGTGCGGTCGGTCGTCTGTTGTTAAGCAACGCTGAGTGCAGTCAGTACTTGGATGGGTGACCGCTCGACCGTTGCAGGCTGACAATGGTTCGGATTCCACGTAAAACTTTAGGCCCCTTCCCTCCTTACTTTACTAGGTGGTAGGGTTTATCCCGCCCGGGTTGGTACCACCGCACTGAATGAAACGTCGGTCGAAACGGTTATGTAAATAGTTCGTGTTTTCCGTCCAGTTCAGTGTAGCCGACATGAAATGAAGGAAAGCACTGACATGGCACCCAGTCACCCGGTGTTATATCACGTACGTAGTAGGTGATGTAGCCAACCACTCTCTTACCCGCACACCCGCACACCCGCACACCCGCACACCCGCACACCCGCACACCCGCACACCCGCACACAGGTCACAGCGCACGGGACACTCACCGGCCGGCGAGCTGACGAACTCGACGAACAGGTCTTGCGAAGTGCCGATGATGGAGTAAGGGAACTTGCCCATACCGCAGAAGGTTCCGATGACGGCCGACGACTCATCTTTGCCGTCGTAGATCCGAATGTAATCGTAAGGGCAGTTCTCTGTCCCTGAAATGTTTACAAACCGTTATGTTATTGAGAGGGCTCTCCACAATTAGTGATTTATACAGGGTGCTCCGCACATCGACCGACAAATTTTTTTTGTAGGTAAGTGGGGTCATTTGCAGCGTTTTGACCTATGACACCTTTTGTCAGATGTCACGTGGTATCGAGATACGATTTTTTGACGTGATGGCGTCACGTCTTATAAATTGATGAACACCGGTTCATCAATTTATAAGACGTGATGTTGAGGTGGTAGCAGCAGTGCAGGTTGCGCGGGTACACGCCCGGGTAGTGAGTAGAGAGTAGTGAGTAGAGAGAGAGACGGACCGGAGGTGATGGGGCGCATGGGGCAGGTCATGATGTTCTCGCAGCGCTGGCCGTCGATATTGAACTCCTCGTTCTCGATGTAGAGCTTGATGTAAGGCAGGCGCGTGTTGAGGTGGTAGCGGCAGTGCAGGTTGCGCGGGTACACGCCCGGGTAGTGAGTAGAGAGTAGAGAGTAGTGAGTAGAGAGAGAGACGGACCGGAGGTGATGGGGCGCATGGGGCAGGTCATGATGTTCTCGCAGCGCTGGCCGTCGATATTGAACTCCTCGTTCTCGATGTAGAGCTTGATGTAGGGCAGGCGCGTGTTGAGGTGGTAGCGGCAGTGCAGGTTGCGCGGGTACACGCCCGGGTAGTGAGTAGAGAGTAGAGAGTAGTGAGTAGAGAGAGAGACGGACCGGAGGTGATGGGGCGCATGGGGCAGGTCATGATGTTCTCGCAGCGCTGGCCGTCGATATTGAACTCCTCGTTCTCGATGTAGAGCTTGATGTAGGGCAGGCGCGTGTTGAGGTGGTAGCGGCAGTGCAGGTTGCGCGGGTACACGCCCGGGTAGGCGGCCGACTGCACGTAGCACGTCTGTAGGCGGCAGTCGCGGAACACCCGCTCGCAGTACGACCTGCGTCCACACACCGAACACATTCACGACCGCTACATATACATAACGCACATAATCATTTACTTCAACATAGAAAAGTAACGTAATGTTACTACAAACAATACCAAAGAATCGTACATCTTCCCCAACTCCATGTACACGAAGAAAACATAGGGAAGAACATTATTATATTATACAACAATAAACAGAGAAACAATGAACCATGGCTCGTAAAGGCAGACTTATCACTACAGGTTATTTATTCCAGTCAACCTTTGGGGGATGAGGTTGGCTACATCACCTACAACATCCGTGATGTCAGCCTATAACACATGGCACCTAATAACCCGGGTGATTAGGTGCCATGTCAATGCTTCCATTCATTTCGTGTCGGCTACACTGAACTGGACGGAAAGTATGAACTATTTAAATAGCCGTTTCGACCGACATTTCATTCAGTACGGTAAGTGAAGAAGAATAGGAGCAAGGGTAATGCACACATTAGAGAAGGAAACAACAAACAAATAACACCCATAAAGCGAGCGTCTCTTTGTAGTAAGCACCTGACAGTTAACTCTTTTTTAATTTTTTTTTTCTTACGAAAAGGCAAAGATAGTGTGACCTATAGCCATGTCTTCTTTTTTCATTCTTCTTCTCACTTGCATTTGTTGCACCTCGTAAATAAAAAAAATACAGGAGCATAAAGGACCACAAACCACTGCTATTAGAAAAGACTTAGCCTGCGGAAATCAAAACTGAGGCCAAAAATAAAACAACAAAATTTCACGAAAAAAATTAATACAAAAGGGCGACTTACGCGAATTTAATTTTCAATAGCGGCAATAGCCTCCTCTCCGGCGCTGCGGGAAGTGCAGCCCCGCCGTCCTTGCGTAATACAGCGCAGGCACCCATGCTCGCCTCCGCAGCTTCGGCCTTTTGGTCGCCTTCGCTTCGGCGTCGAGCCTCAGCCGCTCCGGCTCACACGAGCGCCTACGCTTTGTTACGGCGGACGGGGGCTGCACTCCCTACGCGCCTCGGACTTATAAAAACACTCTAGCTAGGGAATAGCCACACTAACAGGTTATGTCGGGGCGGTGAATTTAGTTTTTCCGCAAAGTATGTTAATTACCCCATTGTCCTTTCAAATGTTGTCTATATGGCAACACACACCTTAACTGTACCATTCTGTATAAGTCCCGGGTGGTACCTTGTCACATTAAGTAGTAGGAAGTAAGCGTATGTGTACAGCAAGCGAGGGAGTGTGACAAAGTCGCAGAAACGGAATAAATTTTTTTTTTTTCTCCGAAACTACTAATTTTCGCAGAATAAAAATTACATATTTAGAATCGTAAAAGGCTAAACTACACGCCTATCATACCAGTCAGTTGAAGGAAAGGTGTGAGTATTGGAAACCCCAGCCTATATTTTTTTATGTAAATTGATTTCAGTTCAGTTCATTTATTAATCTTTCTTAGGTACTAATAGTACACTTGATTTCGTCAGTTGATTAATTTCCTGATATTTGGCTATTTATAGCAGTTAGAGTACAATTTATAAGTTGGTCGACTATTACTCGTCAACCTGTACAGCCTACTTAGCTGTGATAGTTTTCCTTTTAATTTCGGTATATATACTACTGCTGTGAATTTTTTCACATATCTAATAAAAACCGTTTAGCTGGCAGGGGGTGGGGACACTTGACTCTAACAAAAATTATCACTTAAAAGCTTAATAATTCGCAAACGGAACCCTAAATCGAAAAATGCTTTTCACAAACCCGCAATATTTTCTAAAGACCTATCCAACGACATCTCACACGATGGGGTAGACATGAAAAAAAAAATTATCCCCACTTTACGTGTAGGGTTACCCTAAAAAAAATTATTTCAAAATTTTTATTTTACCACTTTATCGGCGTTATTAATATGTATGTATACCCATACCAACTTACAACTTTCTAGTACTAAGGGTCTCTGAGCTAAGCCGCGGACAGACAGACGGACGGACATGGCGAAACTATAAGGGTTCCTTGTTGACTACGGAACCCTAAAAACATCTAAAACTGTTATGTCCGTCAATGTGAAGTGAAAATAAAAAAAAAACTTTTGTTTCATACCTGAATGGACAAGTAGGTATGTACGTTTATTTATCTGTATATTATATTCTATATCCTTATTATTATTAACCGACTTCCAAAAAAGGAGGAGGTTTTCAATTCGACTGTATGTTTTTTATTTTTATTTTTTTTATGTTTGTAACGCGATTTCTCCGTCAATTGTGGGCTGATTTTGAAAATTCTTATTTTGTTTGTTAGGTCATACTTCCGAGGTGGTCGCATTTGGACAGCAAAACTTTTGTGATTATTTTTCAACAATTTGCAGTTTGACACATATGGCGAATTATTCTGTACCACTTCAATCGATTTCGATTATTCTTTTATAAGTAATATTACTAAAAAGAATGAAATAAAAACTGTTTTAAAAAATATAAAACGGACTACCAAAAAAAAAACTAGAACTGAAAAGTATTAAATACCTAATATTTTGAAATTGTCTCTGTTATTGTATTGAAATACATGAATCGATATTGTGATACATTATCGGACCCTTGTTTCATCAATATTCTAAATTTGAAATCTTTTCCGACCGGCCAGGTGCGCTTAATACATTATGGTACGAGTACCATAATGCTGGTCTGATGATGGAGACGGAAGGTGGCCATAGGAACTCCTATACTACACATGATAAACCCATCGTGTTTGGGCTCGTTGCATTTGTCTTCACGAGCAATTTACTTTAGACCTAAGAGATTCTCAATTCGTATGTTTTCTTTTTTTGGATGTTTGTTACGCGATTACTCCGTCAATTGTGGGCCGATTTTAAAAATTCTTTCTTTGTTTGAAACAGGATAACCCTGAGGTGATTTGGTCAAGATCGGATTGGAAAGCGAGGCGGATTTCCGCCGAGTACATTAATAGCAAAAAACTACTAAAAAAAACTGTGAAATAAAAAACTTTTTAAAAAATATAAAAACCGCCTTCAAAAATGTATGAAATAAAAAAAACCGAACCCTAGAGTTGAAGGCGGTGCTAAAGCAAGCAAAAATGATGCATGAAAGAAAAAATGAGTGTATGATATTCTTTGTGATTTGTGTAGCCTTCTTTAGCACCGCCTTCAACTCTAGGGTTCGATTTTTTTTTATTTCATACATTTTTGAAGGCGGTTTTTATATTTTATATGTTGTATGTAGAAGTTGGATGATCATCATAGCGAACAAGTACAATAAGAAAAATATGCGCATTCGAGGATGTAAAGTATCGCGAGAGACTCACCCCGCCACCACCTCGCCTCGCCGGTTCGGGTAGAGCTCCGGGTGTTGTCCGTATCGCAGGTATACCTCGAACTGCTGCTCCGCTCTGCAATGCAAGCGGTACCGCCTCTACTAAACTTATATCTCATCGCAATCGAAGCTAAGTAAGTCTGGTCGGTGAAGTTGTCGGCGTGGAAGAGGGTCTGGGCGGAACCGCAGTACGCAGTGAGGGATGGAGGGAAGTTCGTGCAGTAAGTGTGTAGGTAGGTAGGTACACATAGCGGACGGGAGCGAGACGCACCTGGAGTCGAAGCTGAAGTAAGTCTGGTCGGTGAAGTTGTCGGCGTGGAAGAGGGTCTGGGCGGAACCGCAGTACGCAGTGAGGGATGGAGGGAAGTTCGTGCAGTAAATGTGTAGGTAGGTAGGCACACATAGCGGACGGGAGCGAGACGCACCTGGAGTCGAAGCTGAAGTAAGTCTGGTCGGTGAAGTTGTCGGCGTGGAAGAGGATCTTGACAAAGCTGGTCTCGGAGATGAAGGTCTGCGGTTGCTCGGTCTCTCCGCAGAAGAGACCCGGGTCCTTGCGGTTCGAGACATCCGTCTTTGCGTTGCCATCTACGATCTGCGCGCTCAACAACACAACCCTGACTATATATTTATTTTAATTACTCAACGACGCTAAACAGTGCTTATCTGGAAAATATTCGTAAAACCAGAAATAATCCTCAACGGGTCCCTACTTCCTACGTATCTGCATCTATATCACTTCTCTACGCAGTATTTGTGCACGGTATATTTGTCTGCTCCACCGAGGTGTTTCTGATAGACATGGCGGACGGGGGCGGGACGCACCAGGAGTCGAACCTGAAGGAAGTCTGGTCATGAAGTCGACAGAGACCTTCTTATCAATGTTTGCCTCGAATAAATACCTCGAGAGAGGATCAGTCCAGAGAAGCTATTGAGCCTACTATCGTAAACGGTGGCCGAGGAGTAAAGTGGGAAGTGAGAGCTAGATAAACTAGGGAGCGGATGTGCGATGTGGTTACCTGCATGTAGCCCTTGTGGCAGGTGGTGCCATTGACGAGCGTGCCGACCTTGAACTTCTTGAAGCGGATGCGCAGGATCCAGTCCTTGGGAGAGCCGCGGAAGGAGCGGAAGCGGTAGGCGCACGTGAGCGGCCGGCCGAAGTTCTCGGCGGTGACGGGCGGCGAGGACACGTCCTCGTAGATGTCGACCGTCTTGTTGCAGTGGTCTCGCTTCACGTCTGCAGACAAGCACGCGCACACCTTGTAGTCTGCTCTCTTAAACATAGATAGATTCATAGAATGTACCTACAATACACATTTATTTTAACAGCAACAAGCACATTCGAACACTTGCATGAGGCGCAAGTGATATTATTGGTGGTGTTGATTGTGTCTAATCTTCTTTTGAACTTTTGCCAACCGTATCGGTTGTCTCCATAAAAAAGTGCGAAGTTATCCCTTACAGAGATTTCTTCCATTGGGCGGGGCACATCTGTCACCGACCCGACAACCGCAGGACGAGTGCTCGAATTGGGGCCACGTACAAGCAAATGTAGCGTGGGACGCCCGCCCCCCCCCCCCCCCCCCCGGCCCCGGCTAGGTGGACAGGCATCTTGAAAAAGCCGGGAGTGGATGGATGAGAAGAGCGAAAGATCGCGTGTGGTGACGTGCCTTGGGAGAGGCCTATGTCCAGCAGTGCCCCGATACGGGCTGATGATTATGATACTTCTGTGAATACATATTAATAAATTACTTAACTAGTAGACCTAACAGAGAAAACCCATTTTTTTTTGGAAAAAATTCTCATTATTCCTCTACGTAGTCTCCTTTTAGCTCAATACATCTTTTTCCAGCGATGTGCGATGGCTTCGATACCCTGTTTATAGTGAGAACCGTCGAGCTCCTCAAAATTGTCATCAACCGCCGTCGACTCTACCTCTTAATTGTTGGAAAATATTTTACCCCCGAGCCATTTTTTCAAGTTTGGAAAGATAAAATAATCCAAATCTGGCGAATACCGTGCGCGAGGAATCAATTCAAACTTTAACTCAATTATTTAGGCAATCACAATAACGGATGTGTGAACTGGTTTTCTTGATTACATCACTCAAATACTGCTAAGTTCGCATAATACTAGCCGTTGATTGTTTTGCCTTTTTTAAGATAACCAATGAAAATTATCCCAGGCGCATCCCAAGCAACTGACGCCATGACCTTGCCAGCAGATGGAACTGTGTTAGCCTTCTTTGGAGCTGGTTCTCCCCTTTGAGTCCATTGTTTTGACTGTCCTTTCGTATCAGGTGTGAAATTATGGACCAATGTCTCGTCCATTTTTTTTTCTTCACTATTTCTTGCGTGGTCACTTCATTTGGTCGACCACTGCGATGTTCGTCTTGGTAGCTCGTACGACAGTATTGAATCACATAACGAATCATGGCCGAAGGTCGAGTTGCGTTCAGGTACTTATATATCCATCGTTTACGCGAACGCTCAAGTCGTCTTCAAAATGGTTTATCTTCTTCCTGAACACAGTTCGGTCTTCGGCCTCGCGCTTAGTTACTTACTTTCATGTACATATGCATAGTAGGATGGTTTCAAAACCTCTGGACCTATCAAGCGGCATAACTCTCTTAATGCATAAATACCTCTACCCATCTTGTCACATAGTTTGTCTATGTGACTTTTCCAACATAGAGTTGGGTCAATGTAGAATCCTAAAATTCGTGTGCATGACTGGGAATCAATAGAGCCAGAGGAATATGAAATAGAGAGCTCACGGGGACCACAGTTCCGTCCAGAAAATACCATATGGTTGGTTTTCGATGTGTTTAGTATTAGTCCGTTCGCAGCAAACCATTCTGATATTTTTCCTACTAGGTTCCTACTTCTTAGAAGGTTTATCGTTTACCTTAACGCAGCTTGGCCTTCGGCCGCGCCCATAGTTACTTACTGTCTTCTTTGAAATACGAATTTCAGCTAGTCATTAACAAATACTAAAAATAATCTATTACCCAATACAGAACCCTGTGGAATACCCATTTTTATTTTACCTGGCTCAATAAAGCCAATTGTTATTGGGTACGATTGGATATTAAACATGTAAATTGATCGCCATTTATCGTATGTCAGTCAGCGTGTATGCCTCAACTGCTGGACATACGCCTCTCCAAATAACCTCCAGTCCTCCCGGCCTTCAGCGCTACAGAACCACTGCTTTCCGCCGACGTACTTGATGTCGTCGTCCCACCTGGCGGGTGGTCTTCCCACCCTCCGTTTTCCTGTTCACGGCCGCTAGTGTAGGACACGATTACTCCAACCGTCGTCATATCTTCGGCTAGCATGCCCAGTCCACTGCCAATATGAGCACATACTACTGATATACCTACCTATATGTAGTGACAAGCAATATGGCTGACGAAATATTGAAAAATAGGGAAACTGCACTGAGGGAATTTGATGGCAGAATCCGCCATTATTTGCGATGTGAATTCCAAAAATGTTTTGTTCCAAATATTTATTTTCAAAAAACATCCATGATGAGAAAATGGACATACAATTTAGCACCCGACTACATAATTGGCTCCTAGAAAAACACTTCTACGACCTAAATATTTCAACACAGTAGTCTATGGACGACGAGGAACAGTATATACATATAGATAGTTGTAAGATTATAACCCCATATAGGAGAGGTACAGCAACAGGGGATAATATAAAATTGAAGGGCGTGGAGGCTTGCGTTCCTATGTACGTCTCACGGTTTTCTCCTGATACTGCAATAGAGGACGTCGATCAATACATAACGGAACGAGACATGAAAATAAATAAAATCGAAGAAATTAAACAAACAAAGCTGACTACTTTTAAGTCATACAAAATTCTTGTGCCAAAAAATGAACTGGATACATTAATGAAGGGCAACGTTTGGCCCAAAGGTATTGTCTACCGAATTTATAAGGAACGCAACCACATTAATATCAACAAAGATCGAAGGAAAATCAATTAAGTTCGTTTCTTTTAATTGTCGGTCGGTCGGCTACCTGGACCGAATCGACGAAGAATTTGACAGCTTCGGTACCTCAGCGGTGGACACCTCAGCAGGAGTCCTTACAGGACGTCCGTACGGAGGTGTGGCAATACTGTGGAGGAAATCTCTCTTCACAAACGTATCTATCGTGGAGTGCAATGAGGACAGACTATGTTGTGTCAAGATTGACTTAGGCGAAAGAGTTATATTAGTGTTTAGTGTGTACATGCCCACTCAGAGTGAAGACAATCTGGCCGAGTTCACGTCTTGCCTGGGAAATATTTATTCGATCGTGGAGAGCAGCGAAGTGCCTAGCGCTGTTATTCTAGGTGACTTTAATGCGCATCCCGGTACACTGTTCGGGCGGGAGCTCGATCAGTTCTGTGAGGAGCAGGAGTTTGTATGTGCGGACTTGTGTTTTCTAAAGCCGGACTCCTCGGACACGTTTACCTACATTAGTGACGCACACGGCACTGTCAAATGGCTAGATCACTGCCTGATGACTGTGGCGGCGTGGAATAGCTCTAGGAATGTTTATACTATAAGTGATGTGTTCACCTCTGACCACCTACCGTTAGTAATCTAATGTAAGATAGACCTGATTGTACCGTGTTTAGAATGTAATTTAGATAATAAAATGTATGCAAAAGTTCGCTGGGGAAATAGGGACTCTTTGCAAGCCTCAGAATACTTCAAACAATGTCAATCTAGTTTCACAGAGTTGTTAATGCCATCGAATATATTTAGTTGTACAGAAATATATTGTAATAAAATAGAACATAAACGTGCCATAGATTTATTATATTCTAGTATAGTAGATATTATTACCAACGCTGCAATAATGACATATAAAACGACACGAAAATTTAAGACAGTCCCAGATTGGAATGATAACGCACGTGATGCTCACGTTAATGCTCGTGCTGCATACAAACATTGGATATACTGCAGCAAGCCGCACGAAGGTCCCATATGACAAACACATGACAAACACGCGGAAAATCTTCAAAAATAGTGTTAAATGGTGCAACAAAAATAGAAATAAGATAGTTATGGACAATATAGCCACTCATAGATTAAATAATAATTTTGATAAGTTTTGGAAAGCCACTAACAGTCTCAACCACAAAACAAAACTTCCAATTTCTGTAGAAAACCATCAGGAGCCAAAAGATATAGCCAACCTTTTCCAGAAACATTTTACAGTCAAACAAAATTTAGACAAACATGATTCGCAGAAAATTTCACCTGTGATGGACGAACAACTAGCGCATCAAATAATAACCGTATTCACAGAGGATGAAGTCCTAAATCCTAAGTCCTGAAGTCCTAAGTCCTAAAGGTTATTCGCGAAATTAAACGAGGCAAGTCACCTGGCCATGACGGACTTAGCATCGAACACATCCACAATGCAGGCCCAGAGTTCATTAAAGCTATTACACATTTATATATATATTCCCAGCGCCTCTGTCCACCTCGGTGGTAAAAGCCAGCCATGGTACAGCCGCGACTGTGCTGATGCTGTCGCAGTTAAATGCGCAGCTTATCGTGCAGCGATGGAGCGCATTATAAATGCGCAGCTCATGAAGTACCTAGAGACGAATGAACTCATCAGCGATCGGCAATACGGCTTCCGGCCAAAACGATCTGCTGGTGATGTCCTAGCGTACGTCACTCACCTTTGGGGGGAATCGCTTGAAGGTCATGGTGAATCATTAACAATTGGCCTTGATATTGCCAAGGAATTTGACTGGGTTTGGCACAAGTCGCTCTTGGGCAAATTGCCGGCTTACGGACTTCCTTCTGGCCTCTGTGACTGGGTCGCCGACTTCCTACATGGGCGTAGCATTCAGGTCCTAGTGGACGGTTGCTCGTCGGACGCCATGTCAGTGAACGCCGGCGTACTACAAATCTGTGTTGTCACCCACGCTGTTTCTTCTGCATATCAATGATATGCAGAATGATATACACACACTCGGCTCTATTTCCGAATGCGGCCGTAGTAATTTGGTCGAGTTCAACGCTTCCAAGACACAAGTTTGCGCGTTCAATGCGAAGAGAGCGGCGTTCACACCGGCTCATTCATTCCAAGGCACGTCACTAAAATTAAGCGAACACCTCGGGGTCCTCGGAGTCGAACTGTCGCACGACCTGAACTTTCGTCGCCATATCGAGGGGAAGGCCAAGCTGGCTTCTAAAAAGCTGGGCGTACTCAATAAGGTGCGACGGTACTTCACGCCGGACCAAAAGCTGCTTCTGTATAAATCGCAGATGAGGTCCTGCTTGGAGTACTGCTCGCACCATAAAAAAAAAAAAAAAAAAAAAAAAAACCTGTGGGATGGCTCTGCCAAATACCAGCTTGCGCCACTGGACTCAATCCAGCGTCGAGCCGTGCGACTAGTGGGTGACCCCGAAGTGTCCTGCGATCTAGAACCACTGCAACACCGCAGGGATGTCGGCTCCCTAAGTGTGTTCTATCGCTTATTCCATGGGGACCGCTCGGAGGAGCTGTTTAATGTGATCCCGCCGTCCCCTTTCCACCTTCGCACCACGCGCACTGGGCAGGGATTGCATCCCTACACGCTAAACTTACCGCGGATGCGTACCAATCGATTCTGCAGATCTTTCCTCTACAGAACCGGTAAACTCTGGAACGCTCTCCCTGCCCATATATTTCCCCCCAAGTACAGTCTTGGGTCCTTCAAGAGGGGCGTAAATTGGCACCTGTCAGGCCGGCATGGCATTCGCAACCCCCGCATACGACCGAATGTCCATGGGCGTCGTTAGACACCTTATGGGTGGCTCGGCGCCATATGTCGCGCTGTCAATAAAAAAAAAACATTTCTACAACCTATCCAACCGACATGAATATCTCCCTGACGCACTCATCAAAACAATAATAGTTCTAATACCAAAGAATCGTAACGGTGACCTGACACGACTATCAAACTATAGACCTATATCTCTTGCGACGGTGCTGGCCAAGGTTCTAGAAAGGTTGATATGTCCGAGGATAGACAAACAGATAATTATTAATGAAGCACAGATTGGTTTTCGGCCTTCTGTGCGTACTGATATGGCCATTATAGCTCTCAAACAGGTGGTAAATTTTTACAAAGACCGTAAAACTAATGTGTATGCATGTTTTTTTAGACCTAAGTAAGGCATTCGATAGGGTAGATTATAAGATCTTATGGGATAAGCTAGAAAATAGTAATGTCGCGAAAGATGTGCTCGCCCTACTACAATATTGGTACAAGGGACAGAGTAATACAGAGATATGGGCAGGAGAGATGGGCAGGAGTTGAATCGGACAGGTACAAATTGAGGTGCGGGGTGAGACAAGGTGGTATGTCTTCGCCTTGTTTATTCAATTTGTATATGAATGAACTCATCGAGAGGCTCAGCAGTGCCGGTGTTGGATGCCACATAGGAGGCAAGTGCCTCAATAACATCAGCTATGCAGACGATATGGTGCTTCTGAGTCCCTCAGTGAAGGGGCTGAGGAAACTCTTGCAAATTTGCGAGGAATACACACTAACACATGGCCTTGTATACAACGTTGACAAAATTGAAGTACTTGTGTTTAGAGCTGGCAAGGGGCCAGACTATGTCCCGCCAGCACTTCTAAACAATTTGCCACTCAAAATCGTTAAGTCCTTCAAATACCTCGGACACATTGTGACTGAGGATTTGAAAGACGACCTCGATATAGAACGACAGCGAAGATCTCTGGCGATCAAAGGCAATATGATCGCTAGAAGGTTTGCGCAATGCTCGAATGCTGCGAAGATTACGCTGTTTCAAGCGTATTGGACGTGCCTGTACACAAGTCAACTCTGGTCTAGCTACAATAAACAATCTTTCCACCAAATTAGAGTTCAATACAATAATATTTTCAGAGCTTTGTTCAAACTACCCCGACATTGTAGTGCATCCGCAATGTTCGCTGAAGCCAGAGTTGACGGATTCCTCGCCCTAATTAGAAAACAAATAGCTAGCTTTAAACACAGAATATACCGTTCCGATAATAGTATTGTACAGGCGTGTGCAGTGATCTGGAACAGCAGTATCTTTAAACGCTGGGAACAAGAACATGTATAAACATCAACATGTTTAGATAATCTTGCCCTACATTTTGTTAGTTTTAAGTAATCTTTGTACCTTTTGTATTTTTGTAATATGGACCTATGTCTGAAATAAAGATTCTTATTATTATTTTATTCATTTATTTACACACTTTTTTTAATATTAATTTTACATATTTACAAACTTAAAATCTTAAATTAATACAAAAAGAAATGGAGTTTCCACCACCGGCGGCGGCGGGGCGAACCCAGGCTAACGATGGTCGGGTCCCAAAGAGAGAAACCTCCGGACGATGCGCGCAGTATCGAGCAGGGCTGCCTTCTGGATCTGGCCCTGGACCCAACCACTAAGCGAGAGCCTCTCAAGGTGGTCGTCGAGGCTCTTCGCTATCAGCCCGTGCGCCGAAACGACTATGGGCACAACGATCGTCGAGTCGACGGGCCACATTTTGGTAACCTCGTGCTGCAGATCCAGATACTTTAACATCTTCTCTGCTTCCTTACTGACGAGGTTACCATCATGCGGCACGGTGATATCGACGAGCGTTGCGCGCCTTGCCTCCCGGTCCACTATCACAATATCAGGTCTGTTCGCGAGAATAGTCCTGTCTGTGATAATGGACCGGTCCCAGTAGAGTGTGACATGACCGTTCTCGAGAACTGGCGGCGGATTGTACTTATAGTAAGGCACCTCGTTACCTACAAGGTTGTACTTTAAGGCAAGTTGCTGATGGATGATCCTGGCTACTAAGTTGTGTCTATGCAGATACTCGGTGTTGGCAAGCTGCGAACAACCGGAAATCACATGTCTGAGGGACTCGCCAGGTTGATGGCAGGCGCGGCAGATGTCAATGGTCCCGTCCTTCATTATGTGTTTCCTATAGTTGTTCGTCTTGACAACCTCATCTTGTATTGCAAAGACAAAACCCTCGGTTTCCCCGAAGCGGTCCCCGAAGCGTATTCAGTGCACGGAAGCAAGTTGGTCTGCATCCGGTCCCGTGAGAGACCGGAAATACCTACCATTATCATTATCATTTATTTGCAAATTTTTTTTTATTAATTTTACATAATATTTACAAACTTAAAATCTAAAATTAATACAAAAACAAATGGAGTTTCCACCACCGGCGGCGGGGCGAGCCCAAGCTACCGATGGTCGGGTCCCAAAGAGAGTCATTATCATTATTATTATTATATTTTTGTCATGTCCCGTTCAGCAGTGCAATCTATAAGGAAGAACCGGGTAAGAAACCTAACAGAGCTTTTTTTAAATATAACTTACATACTAAGTTTCATTATTATATTATATTTCATTAACATAGTATATCTAAGCAAAAAATTTAAAATATTAAATAATAATAAAAAATACAACAACATAGAACATAGGGTTCAGTCGAGTTATTAATAAAATTTGAGTTTATGCACATAAACAATTTGAATTATCAGTCAGCAGAATTTTTATTTACAGTAAGAAAAAAAAATCACTTAACTTATAAAATGGACATTCTAAGAGAAATATTTTCAGTTGACTCTGGAACACGTTGTCACTATTTATTGATTTTATGGTATCAGGAAAATTTTCGTACAATTTGGGTCCAATCACGTCAGGGTCTTTTTCAGCCATCGCCGATTTGTGCGCAACAGATTTTAAGCGCTCTGAATTACGGGTGTTATAATAATTGTGACTTGCGCCATTAAACTCAAAAAAATTAATGTGCTTGCGTACATATACCACTACTTCATATATATATAGAGAGCACACAGTTAGAATACCAAAAGATTTGGAAAAGTCTCTACAAGATGTTGTTCGCGGTACACTGGCTAATAACCTTATCGCTCGTTTTTGCAGTATTAGCACTCTTTCAGCATTTGAGTTACCCCACAGGATTACTCCATACGATAGTAGTGAGTGTACATATGCGTAGTAGGACTGTCTCAACGCCTCCGGACCGATCAAGCGGCGTAACTCTCTTAGTGCGTAAATACCTCTAGCCATCTTGTCACATAGTTTGTCTATGTGACTTTTCCAACTTAGAGTTGGATCAATATAGAATTCTAAAAATCGTATGCATGACTAGGAACCAATAGAGCCGGAGGAATTAGAAATAGAGAGCTCACGGGGACCACAGTTTCTTCCTGAAATTACCATATAGTTGGTCTTCGATGTATTTAGTATCAGCCGTACAGTACGGTTCGTGCAGTACGGAGTTTATCGATCAAACTCATACTTTACGCGTTCAGGCGTCAGTAAAGGTAGCAACTTAGGTCCCTTATTTTTTCTTCTTTTTATTAACGAATTTTGTTTTCTCGGCGCTATGCCTTTTGTTCGGTGACGACATTAAACTAATCCTAGAAATATCAAAACCTTCAGATTGTGAGCTGCTTCAATCCGATATCGATAGTGTTCACGGATGGAGTATCGAGAATAATCTTCTATTCAATGAGGCCAAATGTGCAGTGATGACATACACCAAGTCGTTGGCCCCTCTTGTATACGACTACACGCTGTCCGGTGCCAAATTAACAACTGTTACATCAGTCAAAGACCTCGGTGTGACTATGGAATGGATCCCAAATTAAACTTCCATTCTCACATGAATAAACTTTGCAAGGCCTCTTTTAGGAACCTTGGATTTGTCCTCAGACAATCGACCGACTTTCATACAATAGAAGTAATAAAACTTCTTTATAATTCATTTGTACGCCGTAAATTGGAGTCGAATGCAATTGTTTGGTCTCCCTATGAAAGTACTTATACTCTCATGGTGGAGAAAGTCCAGAAACGAATATTTTAGTAATTTTAATTGTAACCTGACATAATATTTTAGTAATTTTAATTGAAACTGACGTAATATTTTAATAATTTTAATTTGTAGCTTGACATAATATTTTAGTAATTTTAATTGAAACTGACGTAATATTTTAATAATTTTAATTGTAGCTTGACGTAATCTATACATATAATAAAATCGTAGTGGTAAGAAAGTCTGTACATTGAATGTATTCGAAAAAAAACTAACCAGGGTGGCTTAAAATGAGATACTGAACATGTTAGAACAGTTTTTAAAATTTTTGTTTGTTTGTTTGTTTGTCTGTACGCGCATCACGCAAAAACCACTGAACGGAATTAGACGAAACTTTGTATAGTGGCAGTTTATATGTCGGGTTAACATAATACGTAAAAAAAAATTACAAAAAAAAAAAAAAAATTACAATTATAAACATTATTGCGCGTTTAAAATCACGTAGTCCAAAGTGCATAATTATATCTTGAGAACTGTCAGCAAATACAATTTGAATAAAATATTCATTCGAAATTTAAAAATAAGTAGATACAACGAAAATGACAGTTCTTCTTTTTTATAACTTGAACACAATAGTCTATACATATCTATTCTTTCTATACATATCATAAAATCGTAAATGCAAAAATGTCTATTTGTACGCGCATCTCGCAAAAACCACTGAACGGAATTTGACGAAACTTTTTATAGTGACAGTGTATATCCCGGATGAACATAATAATTAAAAAATATAATAAAAATCACGTAATCCAAAGTAAAGGTAAAAAACTATTTTAAATGTCATGTTGACAACGGAGAACTGTCATCTCGACGTGAGCTGGCCGGTGACAAATTGTTTGATAAATAAAAATAATAATTGAAAGTCGAAGTTATGTCGCTGTCATTGGTGCAATAAAATTTATATATCTGTTGCCCGCGGCTTCGCTCGCGTGAAATTCGTATTTTAAAAAAAGAAAGTAAGTAACTAAAGGCGGGCCCGAAGGCTGATCTGCGCTCACGTAAACGATATTCTTTCTCGATGAAAGTAACTAAGGGGAGGCGGAAGGCGGAGCTGAGTTCAGGAAGAAGAAAAACATTCTTGAAGAAAGTAAGTAACTAAGGGCGAGGCCGAAGGCCGAGCTCTATTCTGGAAGACCATAAACCTTCTCGAAGAAAGTAAGTAACTATGGGCGAGGCCGCAGGCCGAGCTGCGTTCAGGAAGAAGCTAAACCATCTTGAAGAAAGTAAGTAACTAAGGCGAGGCCGAAGGCCGAGCTACGTTCGGATAATTGAAAAACCATCTCGAAGAAAGCAAGTAACTAAGGGCGAGGCCGAAGGCCGAGCTGCGTTCAGGAAGAAGCTAAACCATCTTGAAGAAAGTAAGCAACTAAGGCGAGGCCGAAGGCTGAGCTACGTTCTGACAAATGATAAACCATCTCAAAGAAAGCAAGTAACTAAGGGCGAGGCCGAAGGCCGAGCTGCGTTCAGGAAGAAGCTAAACCATCTCGAATGAAGTTAATTAATATTAAGATTGAGTTAATTTATTTTAAATTTTATTATAAAGTCCACGCTTCTAACGGCAAATATACCGTGCATCCTAGAACCTCGCGGTTATTCCCGGCTGGATGGAAAGAGGCCCGATGCTATCACTTTAGTGCCATGGACTAAGGGTAGTTCTTTGATGTGGGACGCCACTTTTGTTCTCACATTGGCTCCAAGTCACGTTAGGACATCTTCAAGAGCGGCTGGCGCGGCCGAGGCTGGGGCGGAGAGCCTCAAACGCAGCAAATATAGAAATATAATTCAAGATTTCGAATTTGTTGCGTTTGCGGTTGAAACCCTCGGTCCGTGGAGCAGTGAAGCCAAAAGAGGCTTGAGCTGGTTGACGCAACTGGTGTCCCGTCATCAAGGGCTTCATTCAAAAGGTTAGCCTTGCCATCCAGCGGGGTAATGCCGCAAGTGCTCTAAGAACATTTGAAAATGCCCGTTTTGATAGTTATTTTAATGTTTGTTAGGTAGGTTTAATTCTTTAGTTATTAATATTACTTTTTTATTTTTATGAAATAAATAAATTGAGTAAACGATATTATATTCTATCGAAGAAAGGAAGTCTTTAAGGGCGAGGCCCGAAGGCGGAAGAGGGTTTTTGGTTTACCTGAACGCAGCTCGGCCTTCGGCCTCGCACTGAGTTCCTTCCTTTCTTCCAGAAGGTTTATCGTCTTCCTGAACGCAGCTCGGCCTTCGGCCTCGCCCTTACTTACTTCCTTTATTTGAGAAAGATTTATCGTTTACCTGAAAGCAGCTCGGCCTTCGGCCTCGCCCTTAGTTAGTTACTTTCTTTAAGAAGGTTTATCGATTACCTGAACGCAGCTCGGCCTTCGGCCTCGCCCTTAGTTACTTGCATTCTTCTTTGGAATACGAATTTCACGCGAGCGGAGCCGCGGGCTCAGCTAGTATTTTATAAATCTTAAAATGGAGTTTTACATTTTTATTAAATGTTTTAAGTGTATATTAGTGAATAAAATGTATTATTTGTTTTTGTTTATGGTATTTCATTCAGTGTGCTGGTAGCAATCCGATCAGGTTTTATTCTTAGATTATTTAATCGAATAAATTGGTATTTGTATAATGTAAGTAAAATTATTAAAATGTAAAATGAATGAATAAACACACCCATTTTTTTATTTGAAAGAAATTAATATAATGATTTTAATTGTAATTTACAGTGATACTGACCGATATTGGAATTTAAACTTGTGATTTTGACGCTGTAAATTTTATTGGTTTTTATAATTTAATTATTTTATTAAGACTGTTTCAAAGAGTTTGTTTATACTAATTGTTATAAAATGTGCACGGCTCGTAAGGGCTATTTATGCTAAATAAATGAAATGAAATTTCTAAGATTCCTCTTTAAAAAACAGTATGGTTACTATCCCTTTCTATATCCCTCACTATATGTGCTAGGCATGGTGGGTTATGACACCCTGGAAGCCAGAAGAACCCTGTCACTTCTTGTTCACGTGTACAAACTACTGAACGGCTCCATTCACAACCCTTCGGTGCTTGGTTCTGTATCAGTGTTCGTGCCTGACAACTACCGCCGGGCGAGGACTCATCCATTGTTTCTAGTGCCCAAGTCGCGGACAAACTTACTACGCCACTCACCAGTTAGTCGTGCCTTGACACTGCTCAATGAATTGACTGCACAGGTTCCGGAGTTGGACATATTTGCCTCTTCAGTGCGGGAGTTCGCAAATACTGTCATGAAGCACCTGAATCGGTAATTCCTATATATTATGTTTTGGGTAAATCTGTAAGGTCGTGTATAATAATAATTATAAATAAATAAATAAATAAATAAATTCCCAGATATTTATAGGTTTCGTCTTCGGAGAGTGCTCGAACATTCATGGACTCCGACAACTGTATGCCGCCGGAGTTCACGATCACACCACGTTCCACATGGATGGTCCCACATTTTTCCAAGCCGAACTCCATTCTAATGTCGTTGCTGAAGCCTTCAGATATCTTCATCATCGACATTAGTTCAGTGTCCGTCATGTCTATGAGGAGAAGCTCCTTAGTACCGCGGGACCCAGCCCGACACCCATTCTGAGCAACTGACAAGATGTTATTATGCGTCAGAATGGATGTCAGGAGCTTGTAGATGGTAGGCAAGCAGTATCACCTGCTATATATCTGCTATATAGGTCTATAATTTTTAGGTTCCGCAGTACTACCAGATTTATGGAGCAGGTGGGTGACACCAGTAGTCATGAACTCTGGGAGAACCCGATGGTCGAGGGCATCTTGGAATTGAATGGCCAAGCGGTAATGGCAGCTTCTGAACCATTTCGGCCAGAAGTTCTGCAATCCGTCCGGCCCTGGAAATTTCCAGTTCAGTGCCTGGCGGATTGCAGAACTTACACCCTCTTCGCTGATATTTATGGCTGACATGGCTTTCTACTGACTGACACGCCCGCTCGACTGCTCTCATCCATTCACCCTCGACGTGACAGACAGGATCCGACCAGATGTTTTTCCAAAATGAAGCATTTTCTTGATCAGTAGGTCGGATTGTGTCTGTCGGACGTTGGTTCGGGTGCTCCCAGTTTCGGTATACCCACCTTTGGCCACTCTGGTATCGACGATTCTGATGATAACGGTCGACACGCTTCCTATAGCGACGGATACGTTGGGTCCACGCGCTAATTTGCTGCTTCAGGTCATCTATGCGTTCCGTGACTAGCGACCTTATTATCTATACATATAATAAAATCGTAGAGGTAAGAAAGTCTGTACATTGAATGTATTCGGAAAAAAACTAACCAGGGTGGCTTAAAATAAGATACTGAACATTTTAGAACAGTTTTTAAAATTTTTGTTTGTTTGTTTGTTTGTCTGTACGCGCATCACGCAAAAACCACCGAACGGAATTAGACGAAACTTTGTATAGTGGCAGTTTATATGCCGGGTTAACATAATACGTAAAAAAAAATAACAAAAATAAAAAAAAATTAAACAATAATAAAAACATTATTGCGCGTTTAAAATCACGTAGTCCAAAGTGCATAATTACATCTTGAGAACTGGCAGCAAATACAATTTGAATAAAATATTCATTCGAAATTTTAAAAAAGTAGATACAACGAAAATGACAAGTTCTTCTTTTTTATAACTTGAACACAACAGTCTATACATATCTATTCTTTATTCTTTCTATACATATAATAAAATCGTAAATGCAAAAATGTCTATTTGTACGCGCATCTCGCAAAAACCACTGAACGGAATTTGACGAAACTTTTTATAGTGACATTGTATATCCCGGATTAACATAATAATTAAAAAATATAATAAAAATCACGTAATCCAAAGTAATGGTAAAAAACAATTTTAAATGTCATGTTGACAACGGAGAACTGTCATCTCGACGTGAGCTGGCCGGTGACAAATTGTTTGATACATAAAAAAAATAATTTAAAGTCGAAGTTATGTCGCTGTCATTGGTGCAATGACGGCTTCGCTCGCGTGAAATTCGTATTTCAAAAAAAGAAAGTAAGTAACTAAAGGTGGGCCTGAAGGCGGATCTGCGCTCACGTAAACGATATTCTTTCTCGATGAAAGTAACTATGGGCGAGGCCGCAGGCCGAGCTGCGTTCAGGAAAAAGCTAAACCATCTTGAAGAAAGTAAGTAACTAAGGCGAGGCCGAAGGCCGAGCTACGTTCGGATAATTGCAAAACCATCTCGAAGAAAGCAAGTAACTAAGGGCGAGGCCGAAGGCCGAGCTGCGTTCAGGAAGAAGCTTTTCATCTTGAAGAAAGTAAGTAACTAAGGCGAGGCTGAAGGCCGAGCTACTTTCTGATAATTGAAAAACCATCTCGAAGAAAGCAAGTAACTAAGGGCCAGGCCGAAAGCCGAGCTGCGTTCAGGAAGAAGCTAAACCATCTTGAAGAAAGAAAGTAACTAAGGGCGAGGCCGAAGGCCGTGCTCTATTCGGGAAGACCATAAACCATCTCGAAGAAAGCAAGTAACTAAGGGCGAGGCCGTAGGCCGAGCTGCGTTCAGGAAAAAGGTAAACATTTTTGAAGAAAGTAAGTAACTAAGGCGACGCCGAAGGCCGAGCTACGTTCTGACAAATGATAAACCATCTCGAAGAAAGCAAGTAACTAAGGGCGAGGCCGAAGGCCGAGCTGCGTTCAGGAAGAAGCTAAACCATCTCGAATAAAGTTAATTAATATTAAGATTGAGTTAATTAAATTTAAATTTTATTATAAAGTCCACGCTTCTGACGGCAAATATACCGTGCATCCTAGAACCTCGCGGTTATTCCCGGCTGTATGGCAAGAGGCCCGATGCTATCACCTTAGTGCCATGGACTATTTTCACATTGGCTCCAAGTAATGTTAGGACATCTTCAAGAGCGGCTGGCGCGGCCGAGGCTGGGGCGGAGAGCCTCAAACGCAACAAATATAGAAATATAATTCAAGATTTCGAATTTGTTGCGTTTGCGGTTGAAACCCTCGGTCCGTGAGCAGTGAAGCCAAAAGAGGCTTGGGCCTCTGCTGGTTGACGCAGCTGGTGTCCCGCCATCAAGGGCTTATTTACTTCATTCAAAGGGTAAGCCTTGCCATCCAGCGGGGTAATACCGCAAGTGCTCTAAGAACATTTGAAAATGCCCGTTTTGATAGTTATTTTAATGTTTGTTAGGTAGGTTTTAATTCTTTAATTATTAATATTACTTTTTTATTTTTATGAAATAAATAGATTGAGTAAACGATATCATATTCTATCGAAGAAAGGAAGTCTTTAAGGGCGAGGCCCGAAGGCGGAAGAGGGTTTTTGGTTTACCTGAACGCAGCTCGGCCTTCGGCCTCGCACTTAGTTCCTTCTCTTCTTCCAGAAGGTTTATCGTCTTCCTGAACGCAGCTTGGCCTTCGGCCTCGCCCTTACTTACTTCCTTTATTTGAGAAAGGTTTATCGTTTACCTGAAAGCAGCTCGGCCTTCGGCCTCGCCCTTAGTTAGTTACTTTCTTTGAGAAGGTTTATCGATTACCTTAACGCAGCTCGGCCTTCGGCCTCGCCCTTAGTTACTTATATTCTTCTTTGGAATACGAATTTCACGCGAGCGAAGCCGCGGGCAACAGCTAGTTATTATTATAACACGGTGTTTCTCCTTCCCGCCATTCGTCCTGACTAACTGAACTGACCAACTGAACCTGACCAACTCAACTGACCAACTAGTTGTGCAAGACAACTGTGAACTGATGTGAACTGTGAATATGAACTGACCAACACAAAGTGCAAAAACAAGTAGAAGGGGGCAGGCTTAAAACCAGCCGCAACTACCTACTTGTTAGGTTTTGCATCGTGCTGTGTCTGCTCCCTTTCAGCTAAAATATGTTGTTTTACATTTTTATAATCTTGTTTTGTATTTTATAGTTATAGTTTTGGCTGAATAAACGTTTTTTCTTTTCTTTCTTTTCTTTTCAACTAAAAAACTATTTAAAATAAAAATATAAAACCGCCTTCAAAAAATGTATGAAATAAAAAAAAGAACCCTAGAGTTGAAGGCGGTGCTAGAAAGGCTACACAAATCATAAAGGATATATGATCCACTCATGTTTTCTTTCATGCATCATTTTTGCTTGCTTTAGCACCGCCTTCAACTCTAGGTTTCGTTTTTTTTTATTTCATAGATTTTTTGAAGGCGGTTTTATATTTTTATTTCAAATCGTTTTTAGTTCTACTTTTTTTTTTGGAAGTCGGTTTCATGTTTTTTAAAACAGTTTTTTTATTTCACACTATTTTTTGTAATTTTTTGCTTTTATTAATTTACTCGGCGGAATGTACTCCGCCTCGCTTTCCAATCCGATCTTGACCAAATTAAAATGGGACCACCTCAGGGTTATCGCCTTTCAAACAAAAAAAAAGAATTTTCAAAATCGGCCCACAATTGACGGAGTAATCGCGTAACATTGACGGAGTAAAGGGGCGTGTGGCCGAGTGGTTCTCGCATCGGCTTCTCATGCGAGAGGTCCGCGGTTCGAATCCCGTCGGAGTGTACCAATGAGTTTTTTCTGACGAAAAAAATTACGTGCATACCTACACCTGCTGCTTTACCGTTCGGAACCGGTGTAAAACTGTAGGTCCCTTCCCTTACCCCTTACAAGGTGGTAGGCTCTAATTGTAGCCCACTGGGTTGGTACCACCGTACTGGATGTAAGATGGCCGCACAGCAGCCTCGGTTGTGTTCTCCTCTAGTCCTGTATAGCCAGCAATCCAGGGAAGTTTCCGGTATGGCACCTACCTTCTCGGAGGTGATATTGGCTGGTCGGAGCATGCGCTTTGGCACCTCCAACTCAGCCATCCATACCGGATTACATAAAAAAAAGCATCCAAAAAAAGAAAAAATACCGTCGAATTGAGAATCTCTTAGGTCTAAAGTAAATTGCTCGTGAAGACAAATGCAATGAGCCCAAACACGATGGGTTTATTATCATGTGTAGTTTAGGAGTTTATTTTTTATTAGGAGTCAGTTTTATATTTTTTAAAACAGTTTTTATTTCATTCTTTTTAGTAATATTACATAAAAAAGAATAATCGAAATCGATTGAAGTGGTACAGAATTATTCGCCATAGGTGTCAAACTGCAAATTGCTGAATAATTCCACATCACAAAAGTTTTGCTGAATGTAACCACACACCATAGTAATTTATCAAACTGCAAGTTGCTGAAAACGCCCACAACAAAAGTTTTGCTGAAGGTAACCACACACCATAGTATTTTGTTGATTTTTCATAAACCACTGAATCAATTTCGATAAAATTGAAATGGGGCCACCTCTGAAACCTAACCTAACCTACAAAACAATTTTCTAAATCGGCCCTCAATTGACGGAGAAATCGCGTAACAAACATAAAAAAAAATTTAAAAAAACCATACAGTCGAATTGAGAACCTCCTCCTTTTGGGAAGTCGGTTAAAAATGGATATCGATGGAGGATTTTTTTTTTTATTGTTTCCGAACTAGCTGGCTGTGTCCGAGGTCGAAGCCTCAAGCGCAGCCAATATCACCCCCGAGGAGGTTCCAGTCCGGCTTGGAGGTGGACTAATGTCGCTGGGGAGAGGCAATTTACCCGCGATTTGAAGATCCGTGGATTGCAGGAGTGGGAAAAGATATTCCCCGGAAGTCCGTTCCACACCTTTGCAGTGTGGCACAAGAACGATTTAGAGAATCGTGCAGTTCGGAGTACTCGTCTGTCCACTACAAAGGGGTGTTCCGCGAGAGTATGGCGGGTTTGGCGAAGGCGAACAGGAGGAGGAGGGATAAGTGGCCATAGTAGTAACGATAAAACAGCTCAATGACCCAACGATACGTCTGTGCTTTAGAGGTTGAAGGTACTTTGTGAGTACAGAGTCGCCAATGAGGCGAATGGCTCGTCGTTGAATAGAATCCAAGGCTGAAAGAAGGTACTCAGGGGAACTCTCCCAAAGATGACTGCAATATTCCATCACCGGTCTTACTTGTGCTTTATAGAGTGTAAACAGTTGGACCGGCGTGAAAAATCGCCGACATCGGTAGAGTATCCCTAATTTTCGAGATGCTTGTTTCGCCTTGGACTCTATGAACGATCGAAATCCAACGTCCTTGGACACCTCCATACCCAAGACACCCAGACTACCATCATTGGGGACTTGGCTGTCCTGGAAAGTTTCTTGGAGTGGAAACGGATCAGCCTTAGTAGAGAATGCACAAGCTTGCGTCTTAGCTACACTGAAGTTGACCAAGTTCTCCTTCCCCCGAGAGGATACTTTATCGAGAACCAGATCAACCCGAGCAACAGTTTCGCGTCTCGCGTTTGCTGCTGAGGCCTCTCTACCCTTCCAGACTTCGTGCCCGAACCCTTCGAACCCTTCGTGCACAGTGCTGTCGTCCGCGTAGCAATGTATTTCGCCGAGCGAGAGCATATCGTTAATAAATAATAGAAACAGCGTAGGCGACAGCACGGATCCTTGTGGAACACCAGTATTGATTGCGTAATCGGCCGAGCATGCACCATCAAGGGTGACAAAGATCGACCGATCGCTCAAAAAGCTGGAGATCCAAGTGCACAGTTTTGTAGGGACACCGTAGGCCGGAAGCGTGCTTAGGAGTCCCCGGTGCCAAACGCGATCGAATGCTTTGGATTCCCCAAAACCATCGAGTCTTTCAGCCCACAAATGTGTGACGTACGCTAGAAGATCTCCAGTCGACCTTTGCTTGCGGAAGCCGTATTGCTTATCGTCGAGGAGTTTAGAGTTTAGAGTTTAGAGCGCATTGTCAACTCAGCGCTCCTGAAGTACTGTCAGGAGCGCTGAGTTGACAATGCGCTCCATAACATTACTCAAGAGTGAGGTTATCGCAATAGGGCGATAGTTCGATGGATTCGCTGGGTCCCCCTTCTTGGGGACCAACTGGACCGAAGCTCTTTTCCAGCAAGAAGGCATTGAACCGGAGGAATAGGAGCGTTTGAACAGGCAAGTAAGGACTGGTGCCAATTCCAGAGCACAATTTTTCAAGACAACCGCCGGGACGCCGCCGTCAGGCCCGCTACTCTTCGAAATATCCAACTCACGTAGCGTTTTATAGACGACTCTGGGATGGAACCTAATATTATCCATCATATGCCCGCAATGAGGCTATGAAGGGGGGTTGGCGCCCAGGTCGTCCATGTTTGAGTTGGATGCGAAAAGGCGTGCAAAGATATTCGCCTTTTCCTTCGCGAGTATAGCGAGCGAGCCATCCGGACGTTCCAGCGGAGGTGTAGCAGGACGGCAGAGATTCCGACCGATGGATTTAGCGAGAGACCAGAAGGCGCGGCTACCCGAAGGGCTACGCGCAAGTTTCGCGCCAATTCCACGGTCGTACCTGAACTTGGCCAAGTTTTGCGTTCGTTTGCAGGACCTAGCAGCGACGTTGAGCTCTCGCATGTTCTCGACAGACCTATTCGGCAGCCATTTCCTATAAGCCCGGTTCTTAGTGTCAATGGCCAGTCTGCATTGACGATCAAACCAAGGCTTATGGCGGCCGCCGATGGGAACGGTGGAGGTAGGTATGAAGAATTTCATACCCTGTGCGATCACATCGACGACCGATTGGGCACACAGGGATGGGTCTGGAGGATAGAAGCAAACGTCGTGCCAAGGGATTTGTTCCAATCAAACCGATTAGTTGATTAGATATTTAATTTGATAAAATTTGATTCTTACTATACCTACGAGTATGTACATGCCTAAATTAAGTATTCAATAGGTAAATGATTTTATTTGAGCATTGAATATTTGTCTAGCCCGCAGCTCTAGCCCGTTGTTGAATGAGTTGGTGGTGGGAGGTCAGGATGACATCTCCGTGCAGTTTATTTCATTTGTCTATCTAACCACAGAAGGTGGCGCTGCTGGCGGCTAGGCGTCACGCCGCGCCGCGCGCCGGGTGCAAGCCGCGCCGCCGCCGCGCCGCCACGAGGAACATCTGCTGCCGAGCGATACCGCCGCCGCAATATCCTTCATCATCATTATACGCAATAGTAGGTACCTAGCTACATATAGGCTGTCTTTATTTATTAGCGAGGCTTTAATATAGGAGACGCCTCCGCCCGCCCGCAGCTTCCTTGTGTCCCACGACCGTCCGACCGCGTCGTCGACTCGACACTTTCCTGCCGGTATTACTTCTGCATTTGTTTTTCGGCAAGGCAAAATTCACGTAGGTACTAAGTGATTTTATGCACGTAGGTTAATTACATCTCATCTCCTTACAAAGAGTGTTAAGAGGTTTCTAATCTCGTTGCTGTTGTCGCTATTTAAACATATGTTAGCAGCGGTGCACTGGTCGCTCCAGCTCGCGTGCGGGCGCGGGCGGGGTGCAGCCGGGTAGCGTCGCGTCGGTCGCGATGTCGAGAGACACATTGCGCAGAGTGCAGCCCGGCGCGCGGCGGCGCGGTCTGACTGCAAGCCGCGGCCTCGGTCGGTACTGACCCATTTTGGCGGCCGGGGTCGCTCCGGCGCCGCCGCCGCCGCCGAGCGACAGCAGCGCGGCGCACACCGCCAGCGCGGCCCGCATGCTCGCCTACACAGCGGCGCCGCCCCTCATGCGAGACCGCGCACCGCCCGCACTCCCGCACTCACTCCACTGCACTCACTCGCGCCGCGCGTCCTGCGTCTCGTGCAGTCACATGTGCTCGCGTCCGCTCGCGGCGCGCGTCCGCTCGGTTCGCTGTCGCGCTCCGCACTGGCTCACGGCTCACCCACCTCCCTGCTCCCTCGCTCGCCCGCAGCGTTGCTCGATCACTCCGACGCTTTCTCGTACCGTGTCGGCTCACACTTGCGTACTTCACCGACTTCACCGTACATTCACGCAAACCCCGGGCGAACTAACACAATAAATAAATTGCATTTTGCTCGTGTAGTCACGTTCCTTGGCCTACCTAACATGGAGCGGTGAAGGAGGGGGAGGACACGCCTCCTGACAGCTTCGTTGTG
This sequence comes from Nematopogon swammerdamellus, assembly GCA_946902875.1. NCBI lineage: Eukaryota > Metazoa > Arthropoda > Insecta > Lepidoptera > Adelidae > Nematopogon > Nematopogon swammerdamellus. The sequence continues at coordinate 44,507 of OX336343.1, forward strand.
TCGCACGACTGTCTCTCGCACACTTTCCTCTAATACTACTTCTCGATTAATTGGAAAAAAAATATTCCAACAATGAAGTAAAATTTACGTTCATAACGGACGCTATGCACGTAAATAAGCCTGTCATCGTACGAAAAGTTGCTAAGCTCCTAAGCTTCTTGCAGTTGTCGACATTTCGACTTGTTGTACTTTTTTCGATTTGTTTTTACTGATGAAGCGAACTCGGCTGGCGGCGAGTAAACTAAGAACAATGTAACCGTCACCGTCACCGTCACCGTCAACTTTCTCCAATACAAACCGGTGCTGCCGGATAGATAAACGGTAATTAGTTCAGCGTTTATAGGTGGCGATAGTCTTTGAAGTTTAGCGTAATCTTCTTCATAGAACAAGGAGTAGCGCAGGGCGGACACGATTTCGAATTCTGAGTTATAGTGCTATATTTTTTCCGACTTCCGTTTTCTTTTTTTTTTTGCATAAAAGCCTCGCTTCTCTCGGTCCAAAATCCATTATTTTGCCAAAATGTTCGAACACATTTTGGTAAATTTGAGTCTCTACCTCACGAGTGACATGTGACACGATCAGTGTTGGCTTTTAAGGCCTCGATTTTTTGTGGATTCTCCGCATAGACTTGATGTTGCATATAGCCTGTTTGTCAGCCTCGGCAGCTCAGTGGTGCGGTCAGTCGACTGTTATTACCAGTACTTGGATGGGTGACCGCTCGACCGTTGAGGGCTGACCGTGGTTCAGATTCCACGTTAAACTCTAGGTCCCTTCCCTTCTTACCTTACTAGGTGGTAGGGTTGATCCCGGCCGGGTTGATACCACCGCACTGAACGAAACGTCGTTCGAAACAGCTATGTAAATAGTTCGTTTTTTTCCGTCCAGTTCAGTGTAGCCGACATGAAATGAAGGGAAGCACTGACATAGCACCTAGTTCACCCGGTGTTATGGGCTGACATCACAGATGTTGTAGGTGATGGAGCCAACCGTGTCAGTTTTCATGAAAAAAAAAACCACAATAAATAGTCCAGCCGTGTTAAACCACACGAGCGAGGCGACCAGTTCACTGCAGAATTCCGCGCAATTAGTCCATGTGGAAATTAGGTTCGCAATAAATGCAATGTTTCTCTGGCTGTGTGGCGTGTGGCGGCGCCGTTCTGTTGACACGTACGTACCTGCATGTTCGCGTACACGTGCCAACGCTGGCGGCGGAGGGGCCGCCCGGCCGGCGGGCGGCGCGACGCGGCGGCGCAGCCCCGGCCGGGCGCGAGCGAGCGCGCGGGCGGGGCGCGGAGGGGGCGCGGCGGCGGTCCGTATTATTGATTCTTTTAATGTTATTTCAGGAGTTTTTCAGTTGTTTTAGGATAATTAACTGTTAATCTGGGTTATTTGACTTTCCGCGGAGTTTGCCGATCGAAGCGTGTCGGCGCGATGAGCGACGCGGTGCGGGGGCGGGCGGGGCACTCGGTAGAGAGGCGACCCGCAGTCTGCGGCGCCCGCGCTCCCGCTCACTCACCCGCCCCCGCCCCCGCCCCCGCACCGCCTTTCGCACCTCTCACATCTCCTCGCGTATGGAATACATTCACGTGCGGGTTTTCCAGTTCGAGCCAATAGAAATGTTGGCTGAGTGAGTGGATCAGTCAGGCGAGACGGAATGATGTGTACAACGCGGTGTTGGGTCCGCGCAGTTCGCACACAACAATTATTATAACATTTGTATTTGTTTACGTAGATACGTACTCGTGTGTCAAACAAAACCTTGTATGAAACCTAGGTGGGGCAATATGGGCTACCAAAGTAAATTTTCAACTTTGGTACTTAGCCCATTCTTACGAAAAAATTGTTTCAAACTGCGCAAACATCAAATTCACGAACTAAGTTTGACGGCTGCATGTGTACATGCAGACTCCCTCGATTTTGTTTTATTGAAAATGAAAATCGCCGCAATATCTCGGAGGCGGCCCAACGGATTCCCCCCGCTGTGCAATATAATGAGGATTCCATAGCGAGAGCCGATCTCCTCTCCCGCGGCGTACGTCCACTGGTAATATTATGAGATTTTGATAAATGTGTCGGAGCAGGAGGGCGGGCGGCCGGGCGGCCGGAGAGCGCGCGGTGCAGGTGAGTGCGCGCGGGCGGGCGAGCACTGTGCCAGCACGGTGGCGCTTCGCCATGAGAACCCAGAGGAGCAACAGGAACAGCATTAAACTAGGAGCCGTGTAGTACGTCCACGATAGAACATAAACCATTGCAGCGCATAACGAGACAAATTAGAGCGGCGTAGCACTTGTACGAATGAATATAAACCATTGCAGTACATCTACGAGGTAACTGGAGGCGGTGTAGCACTTCCACGAATGAATATAAACCGTTGCAGTACATCTACGAGGTAACTGGAGGCGGTGTAGCACTTCTACGAATGAATATAAACCGTTGCAGTACATCTACGAGGTAACTGGAGGCGGTGTAGCACTTCTACGAATGAATATAAACCGTTGCAGTACATCTACGAGGTAACTGGAGGCGGTGTAGCACTTCTAGGAATGAATATAAACCGTTGCAGTACATCTACGAGGTAACTGGAGACGGTGTAGCACTTCTACGAATGAATATAAACAGTTGCAGTACATCTACGAGGTAACTGGAGGCGGCGTAGCACTTCTACGAATGAATATAAACCGTTGCAGTACATCTACGAGGTAACTGGAGGCGGCGTAGCACTTCTACGAATGAATATAAACCGTTGCAGTACATCTACGAGGTAACTGGAGGCGGTATAGCACTTCTACGAATGAATATAAACCGTTGCAGTACATCTACGAGGTAACTGGAGGCGGCGTAGCACTTCTACGAATGAATATAAACCGTTGCAGTACATCTACGAGGTAACTGGAGGCGGCGTAGCACTTCTACGAATGAATATAAACCGTTGCAGTACATCTACGAGGTAACTGGAGGCGGTGTAGCACTTCTACGAATGAATATAAACAGTTGCAGTACATCTACGAGGTAACTGGAGGCGGCGTAGCACTTCTACGAATGAATATAAACCGTTGCAGTACATCTACGAGGTAACTGGAGGCGGCGTAGCACTTCTACGAATGAATATAAACCGTTTCAGTACATCTACGAGGTAACTGGAGACGGTGTAGCACTTCTACGAATGAATATAAACCGTTGCAGTACATCTACGAGGTAACTGGAGGCGGTGTAGCACTTCTAGGAATGAATATAAACCGTTGCAGTACATCTACGAGGTAACTGGAGACGGTGTAGCACTTCTACGAATGAATATAAACAGTTGCAGTACATCTACGAGGTAACTGGAGGCGGCGTAGCACTTCTACGAATGAATATAAACCGTTCCAGTACATCTACGAGGTAACTGGAGGCGGTGTAGCACTTCTAGGAATGAATATAAACCGTTGCAGTACATCTACGAGGTAACTGGAGACGGTGTAGCACTTCTACGAATGAATATAAACCGTTGCAGTACATCTACGAGGTAACTGGAGGCGGTGTAGCACTTCTAGGAATGAATATAAACCATTGCAGTACATCTACGAGGTAACTGGAGGCGGTGTAGCACTTCTAGGAATGAATATAAACCGTTGCAGTACATCTACGAGGTAACTGGAGGCGGCGTAGCACTTCTACGAATGAATATAAACCGTTGCAGTACATCTACGAGGTAACTAGAGGCGGCGTAGCACTTCTACGAATGAATATAAACCGTTGCAGTACATCTACGAGGTAACTGGAGGCGGCGTAGCACTTCTACGAATGAATATAAACCGTTGCAGTACATCTACGAGGTAACTGGAGGCGGTATAGCACTTCTACGAATGAATATAAACCGTTGCAGTACATCTACGAGGTAACTGGAGGCGGTGTAGCACTTCTACGAATGAATATAAACCGTTGCAGTACATCTACGAGGTAACTGGAGGCGGCGTAGCACTTCTACGAATGAATATAAACCGTTGCAGTACATCTACGAGGTAACTGGAGGCGGCGTAGCACTTCTACGAATGAATATAAACCGTTGCAGTACATCTACGAGGTAACTGGAGGCGGTGTAGCACTTCTACGAATGAATATAAACCGTTGCAGTACATCTACGAGGTAACTGTGTCGCTGGTGTCGCTATTGAATGTTAACGCAACGCAACGCTGGGTGCGGTCAGTACTTGGATGGATGACCGCTGACCGTTGGAGGCTGACCGAGGTTCGGATTCCTCGTAAAACTGTAGGTCCCTTCTCTCCTAATCTTACTTGGTGGTAGGGTTTAACCCGCCCGGGTTGGTACCACCGCATTGAATGAAACGTCGGTCTAAACGGCTATGTAAATAGTTTGTGTTTTCCGACCAGTTCAGTGTAGCCGGCACGATCAAAGGGGGAAGCACTGACATGGCACCTAGTTCACCCGTTGTTATGGGCTGACATCACGGACGTTGTAGGTGATGTAGCCAACCGTGTCAGTTTCCATAAAAAAAAAAAAAAAAAAAACTGGAGACGGCGCGTAGCATGTACGTACTGTCACGTAGTGCGGGGCCCTGACCCCTCGCTACGTATGATCGTCTTCCATTTAGGCCAAGCTCCCCTGTAAAAACTAACTTACTATGTATTATACCGTCAACCTCCGGCGGCACCGACCTATCGTAGGATCCCGTCGCCTAACGTCGACCACTCCGGTTCGCGCGGACGTACGGATCCCCCGCCGCCGTGCGCATGGAGTGATGGCGGGAGGCGAGGTTATATAAACTCGGGTGCGCGGCTGTCGGTCACTTTAGTCCTACCGCAGCCGCCCCGACTACACCTCCTGCCATCTACTCCAGCACCCGCGGCGGAGGCCGCCTGCTGCTCCGGTATCTAATCTTTTATTCTTAAGTAACTTTCTCATACTTACTATTCCTCCCTGCTTGCTTGCTTAACCTGATACTGCTCACGATTGCTTTTCCTTGTCTCCCGCGCACGTGGTATTAGCCTCACTGCCACGTGCCGGCCCTTACTGTAATTACTGTACCGCGGTTGGTAATCTGCCTTCCAGCCGCGGGTGCTTCGGCGGGGGCTCGCCTCAGGGCTCGCCGCTGCTCATCTGCAAACCAATGCTTCGGCGGGGGCTCGCCTCAGGGCTCGCCGCCGCTCTTCTGTGAAGCGCTTCGGCGGGGGGCTCGCCTTAGAGCTCGCCGCCGCTCATCTGTGAACTACTACCGCTTTGGTGGAGGCTCGCCTCTCGGCTCGCCTGCTGCGCTGCTGTACGTCGCTTCGGCCCGGGCTTGCCTTCTTGGTTCGCCCCGCCGCTACTGCCTGCCGGTGCCGGGACTCTGTCCGGCCCGGCCACGTGTGAGACCGCGTCCACACAGTCTTGCCGACCTACGGCAAGGCCTTCTGCTGCTCCAGAAGAAGCCGCTGCACGGCCTACGGCGGGTGCGCCTACCGCTCCCACCGCACCTCGAAGCCTGGCTTCACATACTTGCAACTTTCCCGGACCTACCGGGGAGATCCTCGCCACAGCATTGAAGATAAGTGCTGTGCAACGGACTCCAGATACTCTCGCTTCGATTGCTTAGCCGTCTAATCAGGCCCCATCAAGACAAGAACTAAACTCTATAACTGTACTACATAACTACCGACTCCCGGTCTAGCTCTGTAATTAGAACATAAGAACTATACTTAGTAAAATTGTTACAATAGAACTAGATCGTCTCGTCATTGACTTCTCCCTTCCCAAGATCCAGATCCCATGCGGGGTCAGAACCCGAGCCTGTAACCACTGAGAGACTAATTGCGCACCTAACCAGGGTCACGCTCTGTAAGGTGTGACAGTACGTAAGGTATCTCGTGGCCATGGAATCTCGTAGGGAGTGTTTGGGGAGAGGAGGGCACGGGAGTGAGCGAGAGATCGTCCACAAGTTGTGCGCCTCTTGTAAAAGACAGTTTATTAAAGTCCCGACAGGTAATGATCGATTGATATGTATTGGAATCGCCGGCCGCCGCCGCCGCCGCCGCCGCCGCCGCCGCCGCCGCCGCCGCCGCCGCCCCCGCCGCCGCCCCCGCCGCCGCCGCCCCCGCCGCCGCCCCCGCCGCCGCCGCCCCCGCCGCCGCCGCCGCCCCCGCCGCCGCCGCCGCCGCCGCCGCCGCCCCCGCCGCCGCCGCCCCCTCCGCCGCCGCCGCCGACTGGCCTCAGGGGAAAGTTCAATTAGCTGATATTTGATCACGGTTGTGAGTAGCGCACTATGTAATAGCATTGATTTTTTATAAAATCAATGGTAATATGTATTTAAGATAACGATAGACTCGTGTGCTGACATTTATTTAAAAAAAAAATTTTTTTATTTATTTATTTAACACACCACAGTATTTTATTGATTTTTCAAAAAAAACGCTCAATAAATTTCGTAAAAAACCTACCAAACAAAAAAAGAATTTTCAAAATCAGACCACAATTGACGTTGACGTTTGTGTTTTCCGTCCAGTTCAGTGTAGCCGGCACGACCGAAGGGAAGCACTGACGTGGCACCAAGTTCACCTGGTGTTATGGGCTGACATCACGGATGTTGTAGGTGATGTAGCCAACCGTGTCAGTTTCCATACAAAAAAAAAATTGTTTTTCTTCAGAAAAAACTCATTGGTACACGCCGACCGGATTCGAACAGAGGACTTCTCGCATGAGAATCCGATGCCCAAACCATTCTGCCATCCGCCGCTTAAATTATAAGTATTTAAGATAAATTTTTAAAATATTTTCCTATCCTTACTGAAGTTAATACATTTATATTTACCCGCGGCTTCGCTCGCGGTAAAGTCGGTTTATTACCAAATCCGATCTAAACGCAAATATGATAAACGATCGCTTCTTTTGTATTCTCTCTCTCTCTCTTTCTATCTAAACCCTTTCTCCCTCCCTCTCTCCCTAACTCTCTCGCTTCCCCTCCCTCCCCCTCCCGCCTCTCGTTCTTCTCCGTCCCCCTCTTTCCTGCCTACCTCCCCTCTCCATTCTCCCTCGCTCCCCTTACTCCAACTCTTTCCCCCATCCCCCACTCCCTCCGTCCCCCCTCGCTCCCTTTCATCTTCCCCTCCCACCTCCTTCCTACCCCCCACTCTTTCCCTCTCCGCCCTTTTCCTTACCCTCTTCCTCCTCCCTTCACTCCCTCCCTCCTCCCACGCCTCACTCGCTTCTTCCCTCCTATCCCCCTCTCCGCCAATCCACACCTTGCTCTCCCTCCCTCCCTCCGCCACTTCTATCCCTCCCTATCTCAGCCCCCTGTTCAACCCCGCCGCTTCCCCCTCTCTCCCTCACCCCTCCCCCATCTTACACACCTCCCTTACCCTAAATACCTTCGATCTTCTCCATCTCTCTACCTCCCTCCCCTTCCTGATCCCTCCCCAACCCACACCTCTCCGTCCCCCGCCTTTATCGTCCCTCCCCTCCATCCTCACCCTTCTCCGTCAAAGCCCGCCCCTCCTGCTCCATCCCCACCCCTCCTTCACCTTTCCCTCTTCATAACATAACTTCCCCTAACATAATTGCATTCCCTCTTTCACCCCTTCCGTTTTTTTTTTTCGATAAAAGGTAGTCCCCAGGATGCAATCTATCTTCTTCGGAAAATTGTATCTAAATATTTATTGTATATCTGTTCATAAATATTAATATTTATTTATCTAGCTATGCTAACATCGCATCGCTTCTACCAATTCAACAACCATTCGACACTAAATTCCGTTCATACTATATACTTTCCTATACTTCCTTTGATACTGCTCAGTCCTAACTCCTAATGTTATTTCGCGTGATGGTATATAGCCTATAGTGTGCTTCAAGAACTATCCTTACATTGGTGCAAACCACATCAAAATCTGTTCAGTGGTTCCGGAGTTTACCTCAAACATATATACATACATACAAACAGACAGATGTTCCCTTTTATAAAAAGTAGAAGAAGAAGATAGAGAAAAAGTAAACATTAGTTTGCAGTATATCATATTGCATTACTTAAAACATTGCCACAAACTATTCTTGTTCGCCTGCATATACTTCTCCCACATCACAAAGGTTAGTTAGAATAGAATGCATCACGGCACTAAGCTCACCTATTGTGCCTAATTTGTATAAATTGGTGTTCAATAATGAATGATAATATATTCATATTTAAAAATTTGATTATAATTTACTTGCCAATTTAAAAAAATAGAGAAACATTTTCAAAAATAAAAATTAAATTAAATTAAAATTCTAAATTTTTAGGTTTCCGTATCCCGTACGGAAGCCTATTTACTAAGCCTCCGCCGTCCGTCCGTCCGTCCGTCCGTCCGTCCGATGGCTGCATCTGGCTGTATCTCTTGAACGGTAATTTATTTATTAGAGAACAGGCAGGCAGCCTAATGACAAACAGATAAAGCATAAGTTGTACATACATTGACGTCTGGCCATTTTTTGTTTCCCTGATTAGTAATAGGTAGCTTGTTGAAATTTTCACAGAGTATGTGTTACTATGGCGGATATTATAACAACAAATAAGAAAAATAAGAAAATGTTAAAAATTAAGGGGGGTTCCATACAACAAACGTCCGAAAAACCAATTAGTCACTGTTGGCGACAGGACTGAATTAGCATAGACACTTTAAATAATAGGTAGGTGTCCGACAAATAAAAAGTACGTAATGGTAATGTTATGTCTATTAATAAACGATTAAACCTTAAGTGAAAATAAGTAAGACGAATGTAATTATAATTAAACTTGGGCCCAAGAAGCAAAGATAATGTCACGAGTAGAATAAGCCGTTTAGAATTATTTGAAATTTATCTATCTATCTATACATCTATCTTCTATCTATCTATCTATACATATAATAAAATCGTAGACTTACCGTGTCTGTACATTAATTATTTTTGCAAAACAATAACTGGGGGACGGAAGGAATAAGTAATAGAACGTAAAAAAACAGTTTTTGAAATTTTTGTCTGTTTGTCGGTTTGTTTGTTTGTCGGTTTGTTGGTTTGTCGGTTTGTCGGTTTGTTTGTGCCTTTGTGCGCGCATCACGCAAAAACCACTCATTGGATTCAAAATCTATTTTTTAAATAATATGATGCTTTATTCCGAGTAACATTTATTGTTTATTTCATCAAAATCAACCCACAGAATCAAAACATATTAATTTTTTAAGTTTAGTTAGAAAATATATTATAGCACCACGCCATCGCGCCGCAGCGCCGCGTCGCTCGCAGCGCCGCCGCGTCGCTGCGGCGGCATCGCGCGGATGTTCTGTTTAGTTTCACGGAAAAGAATAAAAAACATAAAACCGACTTCCTAAAAAAAGTAGAACTAAAAAACTATTTAAAATAAAAATATAAAAACCGCCTTCAAAAATATATGAAATAAAAACCTAAAAAAAAAAACGAAACCTAGAGTTGAATGCGGTGCTAAAAAGGCTACACAAATCACAAAGGATATTATCATCCGCTCATGTTTTCTTTCATGCATCATTTTTGCTTGCTTTAGCACCGCCTTCAACTCTAGGGTTCGTTTTTTTTTTTAGGTTTTTATTTCATATATTTTTGAAGGCGGTTTTTATATTTTTATTTTAAATAGTTTTTTAGTTCTACTTTTTTTAGGAAGTCGGTTTTATGTTTTTTAAAACTTTTTTTTTATTTCACAGTTTTTTTTAGTAATTTTTGCTATTAATGTACCCGGCGGAATCGCTCGGCCTTCGGCCTCGCGATTCCGCCTCGCTTTCCAATCCGATCTTGACCCAATTAAAATAGGAGCACGTCAGCTTCGATAGCTCAGTGGTGCAGACAGTCAACTGTCGCTATTGAATTTTAAGCAACGCTGGGTGCGGTCAGTACTTAGATGGGTGACCGCTGACCGTTGGAGGCTGACCAAGGTTCGGATTCCTCGTAAAACTGTAAGTCCCTTCCCTCGTAATCTTACTTGGTGGTAGGGTTTAACCTTCCCGGGTTGGTACCACCGCACTGAATTAAACGTCGGTCGAAACGGCTATGTAAATAGTTTGTGTTTTCCGACCAGTTCAGTGTAGTCAGCACGATCAAAGGGGGAAGCACTGACATGGCACTGGTGTTATGGGCTGACATCACGGACGTTGTAGGTGATGTTGCAGAACTTAGTAGAATGGACAGACATAAACGTGTTACGGAAGCCTACTTTTATTATAAAATAACCGTCGGAGGACCTTGGTTGAAAATTGTAAAATTTAGTAGAACGGATAGACATGCATATGTTACGGAACCCTACATTCATTTTGCAGAACTTAGTAGAATGGACAGACATAAACGTGTTACGGAACCCTACTTAACAGTTGCACTCCGGGAGTGCCGGCAGATCCCGTGCCACTCTAACTTAACCCTTAACGCAATGACTTAAGGTTTCATTTTAAAAATGACGCTGACGCGATGTCGCGAGTTATACATTTTTACCCACCTAAAAAAGTGCCAAGAGCCGCTAAAGAAGTTTTCACTTCAAAAACCTCAGGGTTATCCCCTTTCAAATAAAAAAAAAGAATTTTCAAAATCGGCCCACAATTGACGGAGTAATCGCGTAACAAACATCCAAAAAAAGAAAACATACCGTCGAATTGAGAATCTTTTAGGTCTAAAGTAAATTTCTCGTGAAGACAAATGCAACGAGCCCAAACACGATGGGTTTATCATGTGTAGTTTAGGAGTTCCTATGGCCACCTTCTGTCTCCATCATCAAACCAGCTCGATGGTACTCGGTACAGTAGGTACTGGCCAGGTACCATAATAAATTAAGCGCCGGTCGGAAAAGATAAAAAATTTCAAATTTAGAATATTCATGAAACAAGGGTCCGAATATGTATCACTAGTATATCGATTCATGTATTTCAACAGGACAGAGAAAATTTCAAAATATTAGGTATTTAATACTTTTTTAGTTTTTTTTTTTTTGTTTTTTGGAAATCGGTTTAATATTTTTTAAAACAGTTTTTATTTCATTCTTTTTAGTAATATTACATAAAAAAGAATAATCGAAATCGATTGAAGTGGTACAGAATTATTCGCCATATGTGTCAGACTGCAAATTGCTGAATAAGTCCACATCACAAAAGTTTTGCTGAAGGTAACCACACACCATACTAATTTATCAAACTGAAAATTGCCGAATACGACCACATCACAAGTTTTGCTGAAGGTAACCACACACTATAGTATTATGCTGATTTTTCGAAAACCACTCAACCAATTTCGATAAAATTGAAATGGGACCACCTCGGAAGTATGACCTAACTAACAAAAAAAGAATTTTTTAAATCGGCCTTCAATTGACGGAGAAATCGCGTAACAAACATACAAAAAAATAAAAAAAAAAATAAAAAAAAAAATAAAAAAAAAAACATACAGACGAATTGAGAACCTCCTCCTTTTTTGGAAGTCGGTTAAAAACGGCTGTAGACTGATGAGGGTGAAAAATTTCGTGTGTGCAGTTTTATCTGTTTTTATTATTTATATTATTTACTTATATTATTTAATAAAAAAACACATATTTTTTATGATAATTATTTCGACAAATTTGTCGTCTTCAGATAAAATTGTTTATAAGTCAAATATTGAATTATAGATGGCGTTGTTATCTGGTAATTTGATTTATTAGTCTTTTATTCTTATTCTTTTCCTAAATTATATTGTTTGACCTTCCTGATTTCAACAGTCTGAAACTAAGATTGTATGCGAGCTGTTAGGTGTAGGTTGTTTCTGTTACTTAGGTTCTGTTTTTTGTTGTCATATTATTACATTTTTGTCAGCCTCTGTAGCTCAGTGGTGCGGTCGGTCGACTGTTGATAAGCAACCCCGAGCGCGGTCAGTACTTGCATGGGTGACCGCTCGACCGTTGGAGGTTGACCGTGGTTCGGATTCCACGTTAAACTGTAGGTCCCTTCCCTTCTTACCTTACTAGGTGGTAAGGTTTATCCCGCCCGGGTTGACACCACCGCACTGAATGAAACGTCGGTCGAAACGGCTATGTAATAAATAATTCGTGTTGTAAAACGATAAACCATCTCTAAGTAAATACATAAGTAATTAAGGGCGAGGCCGAAGGCCGATCTTCGTTCAGGAAGACCATAATCCTTCTCGAAGAAAGTAAGTCATTAAGGGCGAGGCCAAAGGCCGAGCTGCGTTCAAGAAGATAATAAACCTTCTCGAAGACAGTAAGTAACTATGGGCGGGGCCGAAGGCCGAACTGCGTTCAAGAAGAGGATAAACCTTCAGCAAGAGGATAAACCTTCTCGGTATAAGCTATGGGTGAGGCCGAAGGCCCAGTTGCGTTCAGGAAGAGGATAAACCTTCTCGATGAAAGTAAGTAACGCAGAGGGGCCTTCGGCCTTGCCCTCAGTTACTTACTTACTTCGAGAAGGTTTATAGTCTTCCTGAACTTAGCTCGGCCTTCGGCTTCGCCCTTAGTTACTTACTTCCTTAGATAAGGTTTTTGGTCTTCCTGAACGCAGCTCGGCCTTCGGCCTCGCCCTTAGTTACTTACTTTCTTCGAGAAGGTTTATAGTCTTTCTGAACGCAGCTCGGCATTCGGCCTCGCCCTCAGTTACTTACTTTTTCGAGAAGGTTTATCCTCTTTTTAAACGCAGTTCGGCCTTCGGCCTCGCCCATAGTTACTTACTGTCTTCGAGAAGGTTTATTGTCTTCCTGAACGCAGCTCGGCCTTCGGCCTCGCTCTTAATTACTTACTTTCTTCGAGAAGGTTTATGGTTTCCTGAACGAAGCTCGGCCTTGGGCCTCGCCCTTAATTACTTATTTACTTAGAGATGGTTTATCGTTTTCGTGAACGCAGCTCGGCCTACGGCCTAGCCCTTTGTTACTTACTTTCTTCGAGAAGGTTTATAGTCTTCCTGCATGCAGTTCGGCCTTCGGCCTCGCCCTCAGTTACTTACTTTCTTCTTTGAAATACGAATTTCACGCGAGCGAAGCCGCGGGCAAAAGCTAGTTCACAATAAACGTGCGCCGCCACCACTCCGCTCGCGAGTGGGTGGTGAGCGGCACGGAGGCGGCCGAGCAGTAGTAGCAATGTTTCCGGGGAAACCAGATTCTTCTACACTCTGTGGTGGACGGATTGAAAACATTGCTTGTGAATGTGGCAACATACATACAACATTTTGAACTCAAAAAAAAACTACAAATCGGCACAATTTCAATTAGAAAGTGCGACTTAATTCTAAACACGTATAGGATGTTATAGGATGAGAAGCACACATGGCAATCTATAATACCGACCCATATAGGCGGTGCACTGGCGGAGTCATCACTTCATGCTGCAAGTAGTGTCTGAGTTTTTAATAATAATATTTCATTTAAGAAATAAGAGGAATGCGACAAGTTCGGGCTGTTTATTAATACATGGAGGTGCAGCCAACTGTTACAGTTGGGTGCACCTATACGAGTTCACCCGGAAACAACCGAGAAAACCTGAAAAATTGAAAAATAATATCGCCAAGGAACAGAGGCAATATAGTAGCATGTCAGGCTTGTACCAAGGAACAGAGGCAATATAGTAGCATGTCAGGCTTGTACCAAGGAACAGAGGCAATATAGTAGCATGTCAGGCTTGTACCAAGGAACAGAGGCAATATAGTAGCATGTCAGGCTTGTACCAAGGAACAGAGGCAATATAGTAGCATGTCAGGCTTGTACCAAGGAACAGAGGCAATATAGTAGCATGTCAGGCTTGTACCAAGGAACAGAGGCAATATAGTAGCATGTCAGGCTTGTACCAAGGAACAGAGGCAATATAGTAGCATGTCAGGCTTGTACCACAAGTAGAATGCATAAACTCATAGTAGGAGGCATATTGGTCGGATTCGCATTATTTATTTATTTATTTATTTATTTATTTATTTATTTATTAGGGGAAACTTAACAGCTTTAAGAACACATATTTTACAAATCAACAATTTACAAAATTATCAAGCCAATGACAACGGTCAAAGCTGATTCCTTTGTTTTAGCTTGGTGCTGATAATGTATATTTATATTTATTTGTGAGCGTCGTTAGCTAGATGGTGCAGCGGTAGGTATTCACTTACTGATAAGTTAAGCGCTGCCGAGCGCGGTCAGTTAATGGATGGGTTACCGCTTGATCGCTTATGCTGGCCGTGGTTTGGATTCCACTAAAAACTCTAATTCCGTTCGGGGGAAGGGACTTACAGTGAGGAGAGGTCCTTACTAGGTTTAACCCGCCTGTGTTGAAGAGTCCGTGTTCACCGTCGGGGCTTATTCCGAATGCTAACGCCTAATCGATCTCGCTTAGGCGAGAGCGAATATCGCTTAGCTCCTCTTTTGTATGACAATTCGTATTTCGTACGCACGCAAACTAATACGCAACGACATGAGAGTGTCGAGATATCGTCCGTGACGAGAGACGTCTGGCGGGAGGGTCTTGGCTGCTGCCGAGTCGGTATCGACTCTCGCTCTCTCGGCGATCGACGATACGTCATAGTGGCGTTCTTTTCATACGAAAGAGGAGCTAAGCGATATTCGCTCTCGCCTAAGCGAGATCGATTAGGCGTTAGCATTCGGAATAAGGCCCAGTACAGTGTAGCCGGCTCGACTGGGGGCGAGAGCTGACGTGGCATGTCACGCCTTAACTTTTTCTTCTTCTTTTGTCTCCTTTTAATATAGCAATGATGAATGACATTTAATGATTTATTCAGAGGTGTTCGCTTCTCTCGCGCGTGCGCCCACGCACCCGTTTTTATACTCGCTCTTTTTCTTTCTGTTTATTTGTTTAGAACAAAGGCAATCCGTTTTTTTTTTTTTGTAATTATTTATCTCTTTATTTCAGCCACCTAGGGCCATATTAATATTAAATGTGTTAACATAAAAAAAAAAGTTTTAAAAAACATAAAACCGACTTCCTAAAAAAAGTCAAACTAAAAAACTATTTAAAATAAAAATATAAAAACCGCCTTCACAAATATATGAAATAAAAACCTAAAAAAAAAACGAACCCTAGAGTTGAAGGCGGTGCTAAAAAGGCTACACAAATCACAAAGGATATTATCATCCACTCATGTTTTCTTTTGTCACGTAGTGAATTTTAATAGCGGACTGTCGAAATGCCGTTTACCGAAGTGTCAGAGACACATTGCCAGTACGGAGGAAAATACTCCGTACTAAGGCTACGCTACACGTGAGACGTCCGTTATTTTGAAGATTATTACTGCCAACCTACATTTTGGAAAACTCAATCACACATATCTCGGCGTACTACACTCTCACTACGTAACCGAGCACACATTCTTGCATCATTTACCGAGCGTGAATTTCCACGATCTCTTTCCGCTGTCAGCCCATACTAAAATTATATATTGTTTGACGTAACGAAAAAGATAGCGAGCGTCGGTATGGAATTCTGTTTGCTGTAGTTGGCAACACCGCACATCGCGGTGTTGATTAATGGGTTGCCAGGCGGTTAAAATATATCCCAAATAGACGGGAATTCACATTCACCTCGGTTGTATTTATCTTACATTTTAATTCAGACATCATCGGAGGACCCCTAGTAGAGGTCCAATATTATCAACTAATGGAGTTACAGGCCTTCAGTCACTTAGATTCAGGTAACCACGTACAGTGCGCGTCATTGCGTGCTAGCCGACTTCATTCCGCAGCCACACCACAAACGCGCGCTGCCGTCTATAAAAGCGGGTCTCAGTGAAACCAGACTTCACTTCTTCTGTTAAATAATTCTCCGCTACAAGATAAAATATAACGCGCTCGATCTGCCGCCGTGAGTTACACTAGTTTCCCTCGCGACCGTGCCACTGTCAACGAGCCGCGGCGCTGTACCGCCGCCGCCGTCGGACGCTTCCAGCCGTTCATCTCAGCGTTGAGAGAGGAGTCCCCACAGCCAGGGTTACGGGTAACATTATAATCTCTTCAGCTCTGCCTTGCCTGTCGCTTGTGAGACACCGCCGGCCTAGCGGTTGTCGTTGCGCTTCACGCACAAAACGTATAACGCCCATCCGTGTATTTTCTCTCTTCCCATCCACAGGGCACCTTGAAATGTGTGCATTAATTAATGTGGGTGTGTTTGTGTGTGTGTGTGAACAGCTTCTACGTCTGCACGTAGATCCTTCTACGTCTGCACGTAGATCCTTCTACGTCTGCACGTAGATCCTTCTACGTCTGCACGTAGATCCTGCTACGATTACACGTAGACTTCCCCGTTCTACGTTCTCCGTCCGAGGACGCCTGCATCATCTGCGACGGCATAGCCGGTACGAGCCACCTGGGCCTTACTCCTCGTCCGGCTGTTCCGAAGCAGACTTTGTGAAGAGGGTGGAGATCGAGCGACGCGTCGGAGACTTCGTGTCGGCCTTCCTGCGAAGACCTTCGTCTCCCCTTCCGAAGCTAAGTTCTCGGACAGAATTATAGCTCTAATCGATTAGCTCGGTCGTCACCCCTACGATGCTCAAGTGATATCTGATAACTCACACCCTGTCTTTTTACATCGTATATTGTGTTTTATGAAATAAACGATAAATTTATATTTCTGAGCCGTATCCTATTATTTAAGTTCCCTTTTTCGTCTCAGTGGCGCCTACCGGTAAAGAATCACTTGAGCAGTAGGTAGGCTTAGTTATTGTGTACTTACATCTTCACACAGTAGTTGGCTAGCAACGCCCGAACATATTCAAAGTATAGACTTCATCTATCTTTGTAATCGGTACTGTGGCTAGGGATGTAGTTTGTTTTTTTTTTATTTTATTTGTGCAATTTTTTTATTATAACTTGTAGTTTTTGTGCAATTTGTGCAGTATCCCTAGTTCTTCGGCGGGTTTTTTTTTGGGTAAATTGTTAGGCTTTTTGGGTTTTATTAAGCTATAAGGAGCTATAATGCTGCCTTATAAGCTTATATTGTGACGAGCGAGCTAAATTTTCATTTGTTTTGTATTGTGCGTTCTTGTGTTGTGTAATATTTTTAAATTTAGTAGATACCTCCAAACCTGAGAGGTAGTCTCCACGTCCATCATATTTTTTCATATTGGATAATAGGTTGCAGAAAAATAATTTATTTTTTCACTTATAGGTAATGAAATTACCCACACCAGTGTTTGTGAAAGTTTTTGTTGTACTCATGTGGACTTGATCCGCAGGGTCGTTGGCTAGTTTTTTATATTTTATATTGTGTTTGTGTAACAACAAGTTTTTAGCCAACGTTTTTTTAATTCCAAACATTAGGTGATTATAGTTCAGTTAGGCAACCTATAGAAAAATAATTTGATGTTTCATGCCAGCACAACGCACATTTTTTTTTTTTTTTTTTTTTTATGGAACCTGACACGGTTGGCTACATCACCTACAACATCCGTGATGTCAGCCCATAACACAGGGTGAACTAGGTGCCATGTCAGTGCTTCCCTTCATTTCATGTCGGCTACACTAAACTGGACGGAGAACACGAACTATTTACATAGCCGTTTCGACCGACGTTTCGTTCAGTGCGGTGGTACCAACCCGGCCTGGATAAACCCTACCACCTAGTAAGGTAAGAAGGGAAGGGACCTACAGTTTAACGTGGAATCCGAACCACGGTCAGCCTCCAACGGTCGAGCGGTCACCCATCCAATCACTGACCGCGCTCAGCGTTGCTTAATAACAGTTGACTAACCAACCGCGCCACTGAGCTACCGAGGCTGACGAATTTTCTTATCCCTTAGTCGACTTTTACGACATGCGACGGGGAGAGATGCAGTGGGGCTATTCTTTTTAAGTACCGACCCCACACGGCACATACATGTCAACTCGTTACTTTCTTTTAGACGTAGAATCCCAACTTAACGGACCGTTGAAATAAACAATACCTAGTCAGTTTGTTATAGTAATTTTAACCTTTTCGAAATCAACGGTCAACATTATCTTCTTGTCAACATAATAGTAATTTGTATAATTTTAAATATTCTAACGTCAACTTTTATGTTTAGAATGGAACGGCACACCAACTGTTTGTCCTCCAGCAAGCGAGAGGCACTGCACGGGCTGGAGAGGAGAGCACTCGAGCCAGGTCCCATGTTCAGGTTTTATTATTCCCCGTGGGTATACCTAATATTATAGTTCACACATTCCGTGTAGGTACAACGCGATAACTGCTTCTCGGTTACCGCAGCTCTCGAAAATTTTTCAATTTTAGTAGTACTGGCTAATTTTTAATTTCTATTAGACACCGACTAATCGGAGGCAACATTTAAATGGCCTAACTGCATTTCTCTTCTTTTTAAAAATGGCTGGTCACAACTAAGTGCCATGCCCAAACATAATTTTTTTTGAAGGTTTTTAGTTAACGGCAATTCGGAACGCAGCATTTAAACCGTTTATATCCCTTCCCTTCTTTTAAAATGGCTGGTCACAACTAAGTGCCATGCCCAAATATAATTTTTTTTAATGTTTTTAGTATCGGCAATTCAGAACGCTACTCTTAAAGGCTATTGTCCCTTTCTTTTATTTTTAAAATGGCTAGTCACAACTAGGTGCCATGTCCATTAAACATTTTTTTTATTTATACTAGTTACCGGCATTCAGGAAGCAACTTTTAAAGTGCTTATTTTTGTTTTAAAACTGATTGTCACATCTAGGTGTCATGCCCATACATACAGTTTTTTTATCATGAACACCTATATTTTTTTTTGTGTGACGTGCAACAACACAAATTAAAGTTTTATTTGTAACATTTTACATTGACAGTAATATATTATTACTTTCATATAATATATAACTTGTACAACAACATCAGTTATACATACACTTGTGTGGTTCAATGATTTTTTTTTTATGTTTGTTGTTTTTTTGGTGTATCTCCATATTTTGTGTGTGTTGCATGTACAGGTCCTCCAGTAGGGGTGTACATGGCACTAAGTTACCAAGTACGATGGACACGTCAGTCTTCATGCTTGGTACATTTATACTTACCGGTTGGGTTACCCGAGGAGTGAACTCGAGGCTACACTTCAGATAAATGCTGCTGTAGTCACGTTTGTTCGAAACTTTAAATAGTTTGGAATCTCCCTGCGGGCTTTTTCATATTTTTTTATGACCACCGGTGTATGTTTTTGGGAGATACAGATTAATGTGTTACGAGATGAAGTGACCATTGATCGATTTTTTTTATATTTTGTTGAATCACACACAGTGCACATACATACATACATACATAGTGTGTATATAGTTTTGTTTTTTTTGTTTGTTCGCAGTCATGGTTCGACATGGTACCTACATGGTACCTACATGTCGCACAAACATGTAACTGCAACATTCTTTCATTTGTTTTTTTTATTTTTCTTACTCGGCAATTAGGGTTGTCAACTCAGCTTGTTCTTTGAATATTTTTTTAATTTTTTTTGTCACAAAGTTTTTTTTTTATTTCATTTTCTCAAGGTGTTGGCCGGTTGGGGTTTGGCAAAGACAGACTCACATGCGAGCGGTTGGTTACTCGTAAAATTAAGCCCTAAGACACCAAGTGCGGTTAGTGACACTCTAAATATGCCTTCACCTAGTCTGCGGGAGCTCGACAGACTGAAAACTATAAGCCAAGGAGTTATGTCCTCTCGATGCCAGACCGTAAGCCGAGCCAACTACCGGTTTCCTTCTTAGTATTTGGGTTGTCTGTGGTGAGTGCGCGCCTTGTACTTATGTTCGGAGCGCACTCTGGGTTGTAAGGAGGCTACTCAGCTGCGAGTGCTAGGCACCGATTGCGGGGTATGCCATGGTATGAATGCGACCTTTGTATGCGAAGTATGAATGAGTAGATGGGTTCAGGAATGATGAGGAAAGAGAGATGATGTATGAAAGATGAGAATGCAGGACATAGGGAACACAGGTACAAAAGTAGGTAAACAACATTTTAGTTAAATTCATTTTATTTTCAATTTTTTTACTTTTCTCCTATATTGCCGTAGTAATCATTGTAATTTTTTTCATGCACACACTCAACACATATTTACATTTTTTTTTTTTATTTTCGCACGTGTGCAGTACGCCTTCACCGGATAAAATTTTCTGATGCCAGAAAATTTTCAACGGGCCGAGGGGGTACTGTCACGTAGTGAATTTTAATAGCGGACTGTCGAAATGCCGTTTACCGAAGTGTCAGAGACACATTGCCAGTACGGAGGAAAATACTCCGTACTAAGGCTACGCTACACGTGAGACGTCCGTTATTTTGAAGATTATTACTGCCAACCTACATTTTGGAAAACTCAATCACACATATCTCGGCGTACTACACTCTCACTACGTAACCGAGCACACATTCTTGCATCATTTACCGAGCGTGAATTTCCACGATCTCTTTCCGCTGTCAGCCCATACTAAAATTATATATTGTTTGACGTAACGAAAAAGATAGCGAGCGTCGGTATGGAATTCTGTTTGCTGTAGTTGGCAACACCGCACATCGCGGTGTTGATTAATGGGTTGCCAGGCGGTTAAAATATATCCCAAATAGACGGGAATTCACATTCACCTCGGTTGTATTTATCTTACATTTTAATTCAGACATCATCGGAGGACCCCTAGTAGAGGTCCAATATTATCAACTAATGGAGTTACAGGCCTTCAGCCACTTAGATTCAGGTAACCACGTACAGTGCGCGTCATTGCGTGCTAGCCGACTTCATTCCGCAGCCACACCACAAACGCGCGCTGCCGTCTATAAAAGCGGGTCTCAGTGAAACCAGACTTCACTTCTTCTGTTAAATAATTCTCCGCTACAAGATAAAATATAACGCGCTCGATCTGCCGCCGTGAGTTACACTAGTTTCCCTCGCGACCGTGCCACTGTCAACGAGCCGCGGCGCTGTACCGCCGCCGCCGTCGGACGCTTCCAGCCGTTCATCTCAGCGTTGAGAGAGGAGTCCCCACAGCCAGGGTTACGGGTAACATTATAATCTCTTCAGCTCTGCCTTGCCTGTCGCTTGTGAGACACCGCCGGCCTAGCGGTTGTCGTTGCGCTTCACGCACAAAACGTATAACGCCCATCCGTGTATTTTCTCTCTTCCCATCCACAGGGCACCTTGAAATGTGTGCATTAATTAATGTGGGTGTGTTTGTGTGTGTGTGTGAACAGCTTCTACGTCTGCACGTAGATCCTTCTACGTCTGCACGTAGATCCTTCTACGTCTGCACGTAGATCCTTCTACGTCTGCACGTAGATCCTGCTACGATTACACGTAGACTTCCCCGTTCTACGTTCTCCGTCCGAGGACGCCTGCATCATCTGCGACGGCATAGCCGGTACGAGCCACCTGGGCCTTACTCCTCGTCCGGCTGTTCCGAAGCAGACTTTGTGAAGAGGGTGGAGATCGAGCGACGCGTCGGAGACTTCGTGTCGGCCTTCCTGCGAAGACCTTCGTCTCCCCTTCCGAAGCTAAGTTCTCGGACAGAATTATAGCTCTAATCGATTAGCTCGGTCGTCACCCCTACGATGCTCAAGTGATATCTGATAACTCACACCCTGTCTTTTTACATCGTATATTGTGTTTTATGAAATAAACGATAAATTTATATTTCTGAGCCGTATCCTATTATTTAAGTTCCCTTTTTCGTCTCACTTTCATGCATCATTTTTGCTTGCTTTAGCACCGCCTTCAACTCTAGGGTTCGTTTTTTTTTAGGTTTTTATTTCATATATTTTTGAAGGCGGTTTTTATATTTTTATTTTAAATAGTTTTTTAGTTTGACTTTTTTTAGGAAGTCGGTTTTATGTTTTTTAAAACTTTTTTTTTATTTCACAGTTTTTTTTATTAATTTTTTCCTATTAATGTACTCGGCGGAATCGCTCGGCCTTCGGCCTCGCGATTCCGCCTCGCTTTCCAATCCGATCTTGACCCAATTAAAATAGGACCACGTCAGCTTCGATAGCTCAGTGGTGCAGACAATCAACTGTCGCTATTGAATTTTAAGCAACGCTGGGTGCGGTCAGTACTTGGATGGGTGACCGCTGACCGTTGGAGGCTGACCGAGGTTCGGATTCCTCGTAAAACTGTAGGTCCCTTCCCTCCTAATCTTACTTGGTGGTAGGGTTTAAGCCGCCCGGGTTGGTACCACCGCACTGAATGAAACGTCGGTTAAAACGGGTATGTAAATAGTTTGTGTTTTCCGACCAGTTCAGTGTAGTCAGCACGATCAAAGGGGGAAGCACTGACATGGCACTGGTGTTATGGGCTGACATCACGGACGTTGTAGGTGATGTTGGAGAACTTAGTAGAATGGACAGACATAAACGTGTTACGGAAGCCTACTTTTATTATAAAATAACCGTCGGAGGACCTTGGTTGAAAATTGTAAAATTTAGTAGAACGGATAGACATGCATATGTTACGGAACCCTACATTCATTTTGCAGAACTTAGTAGAATGGACAGACATAAACGTGTTACGGAACCCTACTTAACAGTTGCACTCCGGGAGTGCCGGCAGATCCCGTGCCACTCTAACTTAACCCTTAACGCAATGACTTAAGGTTTCATTTTAAAAATGACGCTGACGCGATGTCGCGAGTTATACATTTTTACCCACCTAAAAAAGTGCCAAGAGCCGCTAAAGAAGTTTTCACTTCAAAAACCTCAGGATTATCCCCTTTCAAATAAAAAAAAAAGAATTTTCAAAATTGGCCCACAATTGACGGAGTAATCGCGTAACAAACATCCAAAAAAAGAAAACATACCGTCGAATTGAGAATCTCTTAGGTCTAAAGTAAATTTCTCGTGAAGACAAATGCAACGAGCCCAAACACGATGGGTTTATCATGTGTAGTTTAGGAGTTCCTATGGCCACCTTCTGTCTCCATCATCAAACCAGCTCGATGGTACTCGGTACAGTAGGTACCGGCCAGGTACCATAATAAATTAAGCGCCGGTCGGAAAAAATAAAAAATTTCAAATTTAGAATATTCATGAAACAAGGGTCCGAATATGTATCACTAGTATATCGATTCATGTATTTCAACAGGACAGAGAAAATTTCAAAATATTAGGTATTTAATAGTTTTTAGTTTTTGTTTTTTTTGTTTTTTGGAAATCGGTTTAATATTTTTTAAAACAGTTTTTATTTCATTCTTTTTAGTAATATTACATAAAAAAGAATAATCGAAATCGAATAATCGAAATCGATTGAAGTGGTACAGAATTATTCGCCATATGTGTCAGACTGCAAATTGCTGAATAAGTCCACATCACAAATGTTTTGCTGAAGGTAACCACACACCATACTAATTTATCAAACTGAAAATTGCCGAAAACGACCACATCACAAGTTTTGCTGAAGGTAACCACACACCATAGTATTATGCTGATTTTTCGAAAACCACTGAACCAATTTCGATAAAATTGAAATGGGACCACCTCGGAAGTATGACCTAACTAACAAAAAAAGAATTTTCTAAATCGGCCCTCAATTGACGGAGAAATCGTGTTACAAACATACAAAAAAATAAAAAAAATAAAAAAAAAAAAACATACAGACGAATTGAGAACCTCCTCCTTTTTTGGAAGTCGGTTAAAAACTAAAAATTACTTTTCTCCACTTGGTGGGTCAGGTGCGCGTGGAGTGGGCGCAGATTGCGTCGGCGACGGCGCGGCGCGCGGGTCGCGTCTCCTGAATGTGCAGGAAGGCAGTGGTAGCCGGCTCCGGCGCGGCCTCAGCGAACTTAGGTCGCGCGAACTCACGATGAAGGTCGCGATTGTAGCGCCGCCGCCGTGACACCACACCGGAGGGCCAAAACTCACCGCGAAGGAATGTCTTCACCTTCTCGGCAGGAATGCACAGCTTGAAAGCGCAAAGTTCGCGTCAGCTCAGTGAGAAGGTAGAGCCTCGACACTCTCAACTCGCTCCCCCTTGTGCTGGACGCGGCGGCGGACGAGCTCGTCAATCTTCATGCGCTCTCGCGGGCGTGACATCCCGACGAGCTAGATACTTGGACCCGTGTAAACATAGCTTAGAAGTCAGCCTCGATAGCTCAGTGTTGCAGACAGTCAACTGTCGCTAAGTCATTGGATGGGTGACCGCTGACCGTTGGAGGCTGACCGAGGTTCGGATTCCTCGTAAAACTGTAGGTCCCTTCCCTCCTAATCTTACTTGGTGGTAGGGTTTAACCCGCCCGGGTTGGTACCACCGCATTGAATGAAACGTCGGTCTAAACGGCTATGTAAATAGTTGGTGTTTTCCGACCAGTTCAGTGTAGCCGGCATGATCAAAGGGGGAAGCACTGACATGGCACCTAGTTCACCCGGTGTTATGGGCTGACATCACGGACGTTGTAGGGGATGTAGCCAACCGTGTCAGAGTCCATAAAAAAAAAAAAAACTGAAAGAGAGTAAATATTAACTCGCTCTCTTGTGAGCTTGCTTCACTTTTTCTCAAGGAGCTTTGAACGAGACCAGTGTTGGCGGGGGCGGGCGCGGGCGGTCGCGGACGGTGTGGCCCGATCGTTGTTCTGTCACGGTTTCTCGTCTGTGTGATAGGTCTCGGTGAGATCTATGCGTCTGTCACGTGACAATTTATTTTGAGCACATCTCGAGAAAGGCTTGGTCTAGTCTAGTCCCACCAAGCTGGTACTCAAACTTGAGGTCTCGGTCAGAAAACAATTACTTAGACATATTGTGTATTTTTAATTAATTTTCGTTAGCTCACATTTACTTTATTTTTACGGTTCCGTATCTCAAAAGAGGAAAAAACTGAACCCTTATAGGATGACTTCGTTGTCCGTCTGTCTCTCTGCCTGATAAGACCGTTTTTCTCATGCGTTCGTAAATCCCTCATCCGATTTTGATGAAACCTTGGTGGGTTGTTGGATTGTCAATTGAGAACTGGCAGCAAATACAATTTGAACTAGCTGTTGTCTGCGGCTTCGATCGCGTGAAATTCATATTTCAAAAGAAGAAAGTACTTTAGGTAGGTTATTCGGTAGGCTTTAGGCTTCGATCATAAAGGTTTAGGGCTGTATTCTGGAAGACGATAAACCTTCTCGACTGAAGTAAGTGACTAAGGACGAGGTGGAAGGCTACTTACTTTCTTCAAGAAGTTTTATCTTCTTCCTGAACGAAACTCGGCCTTCCGCCTCGCCCTTACAACGGGAAACAGCTAGTACGGCAGCATAATACAAATATATTGTGTGATGATACGGAACCCTCTGTTCGCGAGTCCAACTCGCACTTGGCAGCTTTCTTAATATAAAAAAGCGAGTGGGCGGTGTCGAAGACACGGCCGCAGATTTGTGAATTTGATGAAGATCTTCAAAAATCATTTCCTCCAGCGGATGAGTAGTCGTGGATTAGTAGTATAATTTTTACAAGCTTTTATTTAACTTGCCCCGTACCTATTTTAGTTTGTTAGTATGTGTGGGTCAATTCTTAGAACGAAGTTCAAATAGTGTTGGTTCAGTTCCGAAGACAATGCAATGTTATTTAAGGCGGTGACAAACGCCAAATACGCAAAACATGCAAAAAGTGCGACAAAGAAGGTCCAAAACTGACCAATTGACACACATTCAGAAAATTAAAAAAATACCAACCTATATTTTGGTTCCTTACCAACAAAGTGCATTGCTGGTTTTTTTAATAATGAGTAAAAGTAAGTAATAAACATAAAATTAAAAATATATAAAAAAAGCATGAATTTTTGAAAATCTGAGTATGTGTGTATTATTACAATTTTACAATACCACCGATTCAAAGGTCACAAAGCTCTGAGAAAACTCTATTCAATTTTTTTTATTATTTTATCCACGAAAGGAGATAAAAATAAAAAACAAAAAACGCCTACATGAAATTATTGACGTAATTCTTCAGTCGGAAGGGTAAAATTTTTGCCTTCGTCAATTTAGCAGGCACTTCAATACTAGATACAATTTTAGTTCCGGGCTCGCTTGCTCGCTCCTGCCCTGCTGCGCCCGCGTGTCGGTCGTCATTTCTGTCTTCTGTGTTTGGATCGAATGGAAAAAAGATAGGTGGTTAGGTATATTTGTACCGTGTGGGATGGTAATTTAAAATAATAGCCCCACTGCATCTCTCCCCGTGCATGTCGTAAAAGGCGACTGAGGGATTTTTTTATGTAAACTGACACAGTTTGCTATATCACCTATAACATCCGTGATGTCAGCCCATAACACCGGGTGAACTTAGGTGCCATGTCAGTGCTTCCCTTTGGTCGTGCCGGCTACACTAAACTGGACGGAAAATACAAACTATTTCGGGATATGACTCCCTTCTTTTTTTCCGTCCAGTTCAGTGAAGCCGGTACGACCGAAGAAAAGCACTGACATAGCACCTACTTCACCAGTTGTTACGAGCTGACATCTCGGATGTTGTATTGTAGGTGATGTTGCCACCGTGTCATTTTCCGTACCAGTATACAGTACGACCGTATCAGTAATATCTCTCTTCTGTGGTATCTATCACTATACGCTCCGGTACGTAACTTGACGGGGCGTTATATGCATGGCTTTCGTTGGTATAACCACAGAATAACTAATAGGTACTGTGGTATAACCATAGAATACTTATAATACTGGCGTATAGAAGCGACGCTCCGCCTCGAAGCGAGTTTGCTTCCCCCCGCGCCCCGCAGCCCGCGAGCGCTGTCTGGTCGACTTCTGGCGGACGGCTAGTCAGGCTGGCACCGACTGTCGAGAGGAGAGCGAGCGCACCTTCGAGAGGGAGTAGTAGCTACTTACACGTACGCGCGCGGTTCTTTCGCACTCACAGCACAGAATAACGATCGGGCCGGCCGCGCCCGCGCGCGCGGTGGACTTCAAACCTCCTTGTTCGCACTTACTTAGAGATGCAAGGCGCAATTTTGCACAAAAATTTCACTTGAAATTTTGCAGTGAAATTTTGCACTTTCTGCAAAATTACTGTGAAATTTTCATTCTTATGTGAAATAATGAAATTTATGTTACACAAATCAGATATCAATTTGGTTTCTTATTCTTCTTCTTGAGTCAATTTTAATGTCCTACTACTGAGCGCAAGCCTTTCCCATGAACATGGAAGGGAATTGTTATACATTTCCACGTGACAAGCTGGATTGGAAGCGGTGTCCACAACAATTTTATATGTACTGCTGTGCACAGGTTTCCTCACGGTGTTTTCCTTCACCGGAGCGAATCTTAATCATATGAACATTTAAAAAAAGTGGCCGCCATTTTGAACTTTTTAGTTACTGGACCGATTGCTTTCAAAGTCGATATCTGGGTGTCTGTGTGGGCTCTGAATACGAATCCGTTGTCAAAATTTAAAAAAAGTGGCCGCCATTTTGAACTTTTTAGTTACTGGACCGATTGCTTTCAAAGTCGATATCTGGGTGTCTGTGTGGGCTCTGAATACGAATCCGTTGTCAAAATTTAAAAAAAGCGGCTGCCATTTTGAACTTTTTAGTTACTGGACCGATTGCTTTCAAAGTCGATATCTGGGTGTCTGTGTGGGCTCTGAATACGAATCCGTTGTCAAAATTTAAAAAAAGCGGCTGCCATTTTGAACTTTTTAGTTACTGGACCGATTGCTTTCAAAGTCGATATCTGGGTGTCTGTGTGGGCTCTGAATACGAATCCGTTGTCAAAATTTAAAAAAAGTGGCCGCCATTTTGAACTTTTTAGTTACTGGACCGATTGCTTTCAAAGTCGATATCTGGGTGTCTGTGTGGGCTCTGAATACGAATCCGTTGTCAAAATTTAAAAAAAGCGGCTGCCATTTTGAACTTTTTAGTTACTGGACCGATTGCTTTCAAAGTCGATATCTGGGTGTCTGTGTGGGCTCTGAATACGAATCCGTTGTCAAAATTTAAAAAAAGTGGCCGCCATTTTGAACTTTTTAGTTACTGGACCGATTGCTTTCAAAGTCGATATCTGGGTGTCTGTGTGGACTCTGAATACGAATCCGTTGTCAAAATTTAAAAAAGTGGCCGCCATTTTGAACTTTTTAGTTACTGGACCGATTGCTTTCAAAGTCGATATCTGGGTGTCTGTGTGGACTCTGAATACGAATCCGTTGTCAAAATTTAAAAAAAGTGGCCGCCATTTTGAACTTTTTAGTTACTGGACCGATTGCTTTCAAAGTCGATATCTGGGTGTCTGTGTGGACTCTGAATACGAATCCGTTGTCAAAATTTAAAAAAGTGGCCGCCATTTTGAACTTTTTAGTTACTGGACCGATTGCTTTCAAAGTCGATATCTGGGTGTCTGTGTGGACTCTAAATACGAATCCGTTGTCAAAATTTAAAAAAAGTGGCCGCCATTTTGAACTTTTTAGTTACTGGACCGATTGCTTTCAAAGTCGATATCTGGGTGTCTGTGTGGACTCTGAATACGAATCCGTTGTCAAAATTTAAAAAAGTTGCCGCCATTTTGAACTTTTTAGTTACTGGACCGATTGCTTTCAAAGTCGATATCTGGGTGTCTGTGTGGACTCTGAATACGAATCCGTTGTCAAAATTTAAAAAAAGCGGCTGCCATTTTGAACTTCTTAGTTACTGGACCGATTGCTTTCAAAATCGATATCTGGGTGTCTGTGTGGGCTCTGAATACGAATCTGTAGTGAACATTTAAAAAAAGTTGCCGCCATTTTGAACTTTTTAATTACTGGACCGATTGATTTCAAAATCGATATCTGGGTGTTTGTGTGGACTCTGAATACAAATATGTAGTGAATATTTAAAAAAAGTTGCCGCCATTTTGACCTTTTTAGTTATTCGACCGATTGCTTTCAAAATCAATATCTGGGTGTCTGTGTGGGCTCTGAATACGAATCCGTTGTCAAAATTTAAAAAAAGTGGCCGCCATTTTGAACTTTTTAGTTACTGGACCGATTGCTTTCAAAGTCGATATCTGGGTGTCTGTGTGGACTCTGAATACGAATCCGTTGTCAAAATTTAAAAAAAGTGGCCGCCATTTTGAACTTTTTAGTTACTGGACCGATTGCTTTCAAAGTCGATATCTGGGTGTCTGTGTGGACTCTGAATACGAATCCGTTGTCAAAATTTAAAAAAAGCGGCTGCCATTTTGAACTTTTTAGTTACTGGACCGATTGCTTTCAAAATCGATATCTGGGTGTCTGTGTGGGCTCTGAATACGAATCTGTAGTGAACATTTAAAAAAAGTTGCCGCCATTTTGAACTTTTTAATTACTGGACCGATTGATTTCAAAATCGATATCTGGGTGTTTGTGTGGACTCTGAATACAAATATGTAGTGAATATTTAAAAAAAGTTGCCGCCATTTTGACCTTTTTAGTTATTCGACCGATTGCTTTCAAAATCAATATCTGGGTGTCTGTGTGGGCTCTGAATACGAATCCGTTGTCAAAATAAAAAAAAAACGGCCTCCATTTTGAACTTTTTAGTTACTGGACCGATTGCTTTCAAAATCGATATCTGGGTGTCTGCGTGGGCTCTGAATACGAATCTGTAGTGAACATTAAAAAAAAGTGGCCGCCATTTTGAACTTTTTAGTTACTGGACCGATTGCTTTCAAAATTGATATCTGGGTATCTGTATGGGCTCTGAATACGAATCCGTTTTCAAAATTTAAAAATAGTTGCCGCCATCTTGCACTTTTTAGTTTTGACTACAGATTCATATTTAGAGCCCACACAGACACGCAGATATCTATTTTGAAAGCAATCGGTCCAGTAACTAAAAAGTTTAAAATGGCGGCCACTTAATTTTGACTACAGATTCGTATTCAGAGCATACACAGACACCCAGACATCGATTTTGAAAGCAATTGGTCCAGTAACTGAAAAGTTCAAAATGGCGGCCACTTTTTTTAAATTTTGACTACAGATTCGTATTCAGAGCCTACACAGACACCCAGATATCAATTTTGAAATCAATCGGTCCAGTAACTAAAAAGTTTAAAATGGCGGCCACTTAATTTTGACTACAGATTCGTATTCAGAGCACACACAGACACCCAGACATCGATTTTGAAAGCAATTGGTCCAGTAACTGAAAAGTTCAAAATGGCGGCCACTTTTTTTAAATTTTGACTACAGATTCGTATTCAGAGCCTACACAGACACCCAGATATCAATTTTGAAATCAATCGGTCCAGTAACTAAAAAGTTCAAAATGGCGGCCACTTTTTTTTAATTTTGACTACAGATTCGTATTCCGAGCCCACACAGACACCCAGATATCGATTTTGAAAGCAATCGGTCCAGTAACTGAAAAGTTTAAAATGGCGGCCACTTTTTTTATTTTGATTACAGATTCGTATTCAGAGCCTACACAGACACCCAGATATCAATTTTGAAAGCAATCGGTCCAGTAACTAAAAAGTTCAAAATGGCGGCCACTTTTTTTTATTTTGATTACAGATTCGTATTCAGAGCCTACACAGCCACCCAGATATCAATTTTGAAAGCAATCGGTCCAGTAACTGAAAAGTTCAAAATGGCGGCCACTTTTTTTTTATTTTGATTACAGATTCGTATTCAGAGCCTACACAGACACCCAGATATCAATTTTGAAAGCAATCGGTCCAGTAACTAAAAAGTTCAAAATGGCGGCCACTTTTTTTTAATTTTGATTACAGATTCGTATTCAGAGCCTACACAGACACCCAGATATCAATTTTGAAAGCAATCGGTCCAGTAACTAAAAAGTTCAAAATGGCGGCAAGTATACATTGAAAATTTCACTTTAGCTTCACATACGATTCGGCTTAAAAATAATAAAAATGGAATACCTATTGCAAAGTTTCCAAAATTTAGTGAAACTTTCACTGCAAAATTGTCGTTTAGTTAGCGAGTAAAAATAAAACATGTGCATATAAGTTGATGTTTTTCTTTTTTTCTTGCCCTCCAATAATGTTAAGAGGTACATATACATAGATAGTCATAATTAAAAATGTTTCCTTTTAAATTACATCAAATATAATTTATAATATTGTCCACTACAAACTTCTCATAAAGAGTGCCAACCCTGTACCCAAGTTATCGAGGTCGCACCAATACACGCAAAGGCGCCCGCGTACGTGAGCAGTAGGTACACATTTTCGGCCGCTTCATAGAAAATGTGACTAGTGTCACGGGTGGTATAACGCTGTCTGCGCTTGAGATGCAAGGACTATAGAACCGTGCCTAAATAAAAGTAGCCTAGCAACAGCGGCGCGCTGCGGAGCGGGGGCGGCGGCGGCGGCGGCACTGTGGTGGCGCGGAGCGGTGACGACGCGGCGGCGCGGCGCGGCGCGGAGGAGCGGCGGCGCGGCGCGGAGGAGCGGCTTGTTATTGCTTGCTTGCATGCGTGAGTGGCACGCTGCTACTGAGTTACCGCACCGCACCGCACCCCACCGCACCGTGCCATGCTGCCGCCGCGCGCGCCGCGCGCGCCGGCCGGTACCTATGTTGCTATGATATTTGCCATACATACCTAAATGCCTATCTACCTATTACCTACCTACCTATTTTTATTTTAGTTTTCATCGATAGTCTATTTAGAGGTTTATAAAAAGTGGTAAGTACATGAACTAAAATAATTTGGAAGAAATTACAATAAAATGTTATTTAGGTAAAATAATAAAAAATAAAAAATTAGAATCACGCATCAGTTACATAAGCCACAATCATTTTAATAATTAAAATAATAAAAAAGCAAAAAAAAAAAAACATACGAAAGTGGGATTCGAACCCCGAACCATCAACTCTTTAGGCTGATAGCGACAAACTACGCTAAATGTGACTTGAACGTGCGAAGCGAAATTAGCAGTCGCATGGTACATTATGTAGAATTCCCGAATGCTCAAGGTCGTTGGCGTTTGTCACGGCCTTAAAAGAAAAAAAAAATAATTAAAAAAATCTCGTCGAGGCCTATCATTTTCTCAAGCGGATGAGTAGTCGTGGATCAGTAGTTTCCGAGATATGCCCTCTCGAGATATGTTTTTGAAAAATAATAACAAATATATAAATGTAATACTTGTTTTTAACCGAACTTCCCAAAAGGAGGAGGGTATCAATTCGAGTGTATGTTTTTTTTTTCATTTTTTTTTTATGTTTGTTACGCGATTTCTCCGTCAATTGAAGGCCGATTTTGAACATTCTTTTTTTTTTTTTTTAAAGGCGATAACTCTGATGTGGTCCCATTTTAATTTGGTCTAGATCGGATTGGAAAGCGAGGCGGAATCCGCCGAGTAGGTACATTAATATCAAAAAATTCCAAAAAAATGCGAAATAAAAAACTGTTAATTAATAAAAAACATAAGACCGACTTCCAAAAAAAAAAATTGATCAAAAAAACTATTTAAAATAAAAATATAAAAACCGCATACAAAAATTTATGACATAAAAAAAACTAACCCTAGAGTTGAAGGCGGTGCTAATGCAAGCAAAAATGATGCATGAAAGAAAACATGAGTGGATGATATCCTTTGTGATTTGTGTAGCCTTTTTAGCACCGCCTTCAACTCTAGGGTTCGTTTTTTTATTGCATACATTTTTGAAGGCGCTTTTTTTATTTTTTTGAGTTCATTTTCAATGTTCCGACAACAACACCCACCTCGAAGGTCGTGTAATGCACGAGATCTGTGAATTTTTTTTGCGAAACGGCTGAACAAATTCTGAAAAAAATACAACTATTTAAATAATAAAAGATCAATTTTTTCTACGAAAAGAAACAAATTGCAAGTCGATCTGACCAGTAGT
This sequence comes from Nematopogon swammerdamellus, assembly GCA_946902875.1. Lineage (NCBI taxonomy): Eukaryota > Metazoa > Arthropoda > Insecta > Lepidoptera > Adelidae > Nematopogon > Nematopogon swammerdamellus. The sequence goes on from OX336343.1 coordinate 77,184, forward strand.
TCAGGAGTTATAATTTAATTATAATATTTTCGAAGCCTTTTTTCTAAGGGCCATATTTATAGAAGGGACTCTCGGGCATGTCGGTTTAGCAAGTCGGAAGAACTACCTTTAGGACGATAGGCCTCGCCTCACCTTCCTGTAACTCTTATAGTTTTCGAGATCTAAGTCGCCAAAAGTACATAATTTTCGTGCCGCAACTTTTTGTAAAATACCTCCGGCAGCAGGATCAAATTCACGACCAAATTACTGGTTAAGGTTTCTGTTCTTTTAATAAGTAGTGAAATACATTCATAACTGGAACGTGATAAATGTATATTAATGTATCCTATCCAACTAACAAAGTAATTAATACTCTTGCTAATTATATATTAGTGAAAACTCTGAATACAAATGAGAAACAAACGTGGCAATCTGTTACAATATTAGAACCAAATCCGGCATTCTTGTGGGGGATTTAGTGCGATAGTTTGTATGGACACCCTGCATTTTTACTTAGAAGGCTCATACTTGCAACAGTTGTTTCTTAGGTGCTCCTGAGTGGATTTCCACCGGTAGACATCGGGGGTCACCGCGGGGGTGGCGGGGGGAGGGGGTGGAAGTTTGCTCCTGCCGCGCTTCACTTTGTACCCTATTCCTTTAAAACTATAGGTATTAGGGCAAGTGTGATGTCATTTTCGGATAACTCAAGGATGACGGATTCATTTCTGGAAGAAACATTTTGCCTTTCTGTAGAAAAAAATATAAATATTAGGCAAAACTCACAAAACGTGAAACATTTTTTTTTAAATAAACGTCGTTTACTTTTGAACTACTAAAGATAAAGATAAATAAAAAATATTTGCTAAAAGCTGCATTTACCAGGATTACAAATATATAAATTTTATTGGGATGGAGTAATAATAAGTGAGTGAAAAAAAAATTCAAAACAGTGCGGTGTATTTACATTTTGAGGCTAACATAGCGAAAACAGTACCTAGGTGATACGTGATAATTATTATTATTATACATTTGTAAAATTATTGCTAATTAAACATTACATTATTCACATACACACACACACACACACACCCTTGTTTGCTCAGTCCCGAAAGCGAGGCGGTCTGTGTTTAGTTGTTGAGAAGCACGAAAACGAGGCCTTAGTGATACAACGGTATTTCACAATTTTTTGTGTCTCTATGTGATGTAACTTGAATATAGGTATACGACAATCTTTCCCGTTTCTCGATAGATAGCGTATTGCATGAGATATTGCAATTTTCAGAAAAGTGCTAACACACCCGAATCCGAGGCGTGCACGAAAGCGAGGCTGGAGCCTCGCTTTCGTCATTTTCAACAGATTTAGAGTGTGTATGAGATTTTTTTTAAAACGCCTCGCTTTCGGTATTTTATTTTACCTGAATCCGAGGCGGTCTCACTTTCGTATATTGAATCGCATGTGTGTATTACCCACCTCGGATTTGGAGTGTATGAAATTATTATTTTTAGTTATCTGTTTACTTTTTTTGTTTTGTTGTCGTTCTTGGGATATGGTCTCGCTTTTATATCTATCTTTTAAATTAATAAAACTATACGCCCGCCTCAATCATCATCGCCCAGCCTAAACCGCAAGACCTAGAAAGCTGAAATTTAGAACACAGGTTTATTTTACAACTCAGGATTTTTGGATTTTCAGATTTTAAGGGATGGAAATGAGGGATGAAATTTTTTATGGGAGTATCGATTTTTTGAAAGGTAGGAACTTGAAAATTTTTATTGTAGCTACTCTTCATAAACAAATGATAACGTGTTTTAGCGTTTTTGAATTTTCAGATTTTAAGGGGTGGAAATGGGGGATGAAAATTAGTATGGGAGTATCGATTTTTTTAAAGGCAGTAACTTGAAAATTTTAATTTTAGCTACTCTTCATAAACAAATAATGACGTATTTCAGGGTTTTTGAATTTTCAGATTTTAAGGGGTGGAAATCGCCGATGAAATTTTTTATGGAAGTATAAATTTTTTTATAGATAGGAACTTGAAAATTTTAATTGTTTACTTATCACAAATAAGTAATGATGTGTTTCAGTGTTTTTGGATTTCAGATTTTAAGGGATGGAAATGGGGGATGAAATTTTTAATGGGAGTATCGATTTTTTTAAAGGTAGGAACTTGAAAATTTTAATTGTAGCTACTCTTCATAAACAAATGATGACGTATTCCAGGGTTTTTGGATTTTCAGATTTTAAGGGGTGGAAATCGGGGATGAAATTTTTTATGGAAGGATAAATTTTTTTATAGATAGGAACTTGAAAATTTTAATTGTAGCTACTTATCATAAATAAATAATGACGTGTTTCAGGGTTTTTGGATTTCAGATTTTAAGGGATGGAAATCGGGGATGATTTTTTTTATGTAAAAGTAATTTTTTTTATAGATAGTAACTTGAAAATTTCAATTATAGCTACTTATCATAAATAAATAATGACGTGTTTCGGGGTTTCTGGATTTTCAGATTTCAAGGGATGGAAATGGGGGATGAAAATTTTCATGGGAGTTTAGATTTTTTTAAAGGTAGGAACTTGAAAATTTTAATTGTAGCTACTCTTCATAAACAAATGATGACGTATTTCAGGGTTTTTGGATTTTCAGATTTTAAGGGGTGGAAATGGGGGATGAAGGTTTGTATAGGAGTAGCGATTTTTTTAAAGGCAGGAACTTGAAAATTTTAATTTTAGCTACTCTTCATAAACAAATAATGACGTATTTCAGGGTTTTTGGATTTTCAGATTTTAGGGGGTGGAAATCGGGGATGAAATTTTTTATGGAAGAATACATTTTTTTATAGATAGGAACTTGAACATTTTAATTGTAGCTACTTATCATAAATAAATAATGACGTGTTTCAGGGTTTTTGCATTTCAGATTTTAAGGGATGGAAATCGGGGATGAATTTTTTATGGAAAAGTAATTTTTTTTATAGAAAGTAACTTGAAAATTTCAATTATAGCTACTAATCATAAATAAATAATGACGTGTTTCGGGGTTTCTGGATTTTCAGATTTCAAGGGATGGAAAGGGGGGATGAAAATTTTCATGGGAGTTTAGATTTTTTTAAAGGTAGGAACTTGAAAATTTTAATTGTAGCTACTCTTCATAAACAAATGATGACGTATTTCAGGGTTTTTGGATTTTCAGATTTTAAGGGGTGGAAATGGGGGATGAAGGTTTGTATAGGAGTATCGATTTTTTTAAAGGCAGGAACTTGAAAATTTTAATTTTAGCTACTCTTCATAAACAAATAATGACGTATTTCAGGGTTTTTGGATTTTCAGATTTTAGGGGGTGGAAATCGGGGATGAAATTTTTTATGGAAGAATACATTTTTTTATAGATAGGAACTTGAACATTTTAATTGTAGCTACTTATCATAAATAAATAATGACGTGTTTCAGGGTTTTTGCATTTCAGATTTTAAGGGATGGAAATCGGGGATGAATTTTTTATGGAAAAGTAATTTTTTTTATAGAAAGTAACTTGAAAATTTCAATTATAGCTACTAATCATAAATAAATAATGACGTGTTTCGGGGTTTCTGGATTTTCAGATTTCAAGGGATGGAAAGGGGGGATGAAAATTTTCATGGGAGTTTATATTTTTTTTTAAGGTAGGAGCTTGAAAATTTTAATTGTAGCTACTATTCATAAATAAATAATGACGTATTTCAGGGTTTCTGGATTTTCAGATTTCAAGGGATGGAAAGGGGGGATGAAAATTTTCATGGGAGTTTAGATTTTTTTTTTTAAAGGTAGGAACTTGAAAATTTTAATTGTAGCTACTCTTCATAAATAAATGATGACGTGTTTCAGGGTTTTTGAATTTTCAGATTTCAAGGGATGGAAAGGGGGGATGAAAATTTTCATGGGAGTTTAGATTTTTTTTTTAAAGGTAGCAACTTGAAAATTTTAATTGTATCTACTCTTCATAAATAAATAATGACGTGTTTCAGGGTTTTTGAATTTTCAGATTTCAAGGGATGGAAAAGAGGGATGAAAATTTTCATGGGAGTTTAGATTTTTTTTTTAACTTGAAAATTTTAATTCTAGCTACTCTTCATAAATAAATGATGACGTGTTTCAGGGTTTTTGAATTTTCAGATTTCAAGGGATGGAAAGGGGGGATGAAAATTTTTATGGGAGTATGGGAGTTTAGATTTTTTTTTTAACTTGAAAATTTTAATTCTAGCTACTCTTCATAAATAAATGATGACGTGTTTCAGGGTTTTTGAATTTTCAGATTTCAAGGGATGGAAAGGGGGGATGAAAATTTTTATGGGAGTATGGGAGTTTAGATTTTTTTTTTAACTTGAAAATTTTAATTCTAGCTACTCTTCATAAATAAATGATGACGTGTTTCAGGGTTTTTGAATTTTCAGATTTCAAGGGATGGAAAGGGGGGATGAAAATTTTTATGGGAGTTTAGATCTTTTTTTTTTAAAGGTAGGAACTTGAAAATTTTAATTATAGCTACTCTTCATAAATAAATGATGACGTGTTTCAGGGTTTTTGAATTTTCAGATTTTAAGGGGTGGAAATGGGGGATGAAAATTTGTATGGGAGTATCGATTTTTTTAAAGGCAGGAACTTGAAAATTTTAATTTTAGCTGCTCTTCATAAACAAATAATAACGTATTTCAGGGTTTTTGGATTTTCTGATTTTAAGGGATGGAAATGGGGGATGAAAATTTTTATGGGAGTATCGATTTTTTTAAAGGTAGGAACTTGAAAATTTTAATTGTAGCTACTCTTCATAAACAAATGATGACGTGTTTCAGCGTTTTTGAATTTTCAGATTTTAAGCGGTGGAAATGGGGGATGAAAATTTTCATGGGAGTATTGATTTTTTTAAAGGTAGGAACTTGAAAATTTTAATTGTAGCTACGCTTCATAAAGAAATAATGACGTATTTCAGGGTTTTTGGATTTTCAGATTTTAAGGGGTGGACATCGGGGATGAAATTTTGTATGGTAGTATCGATTTTTTAAAGGCAGGAACTTGAAAATTTTAATTTTAGCTGCTCTTCATAAACAAATAATAACATATTTCAGGGTTTTTTGATTTTCAGATTTAAGGGATGGAAATGGGGGATGAAAATTTTGATGGGAGTATCGATTTTTTTAAAGGTAGGAACTTGAAAATTTTAATTGTAGCTACTCTTCATAAACAAATGATGACGTGTTTCAGCGTTTTTGAATTTTCAGATTTTAAGGGGTGGAAATGGGGGATGAAAATTTGTATGGGAGTATCGATATTTTTAAAGGCAGGGACTTGAAAATTTAAATTTTAGCTACTCTTCATAAACAAATAATAACGTATTTCAGGGTTTTTGGATTTTCAGATTTTAAGGGTTGGAAATCGGGGATGAAACTTTTTATGAAAGTATAATTTTGTTTATAGAAAGGAAATTGAAAATTTGAATTGAAGCTACTCATCATAAATAAATACCGCCTCTCTGTGGGGCGACACCCGGGCGACTGACGGACTGCTTGACTCATTCAATGAATCCGCGGAAAGAAGGAAGGGACCGGAGCGGGTCCGGGGTCGGTGGCGCGTGCGCTCCCCACACACATATTTACAAGGTAACAATAATAATGAAAAGGTCTCAGATTCGGTAATTATAGCATAGATTAGGATACACACTAAACACACTTACACACACATTACACACTAAAAAAGCGAGGCGGTCTCGGATTCGTGTCCGATGGATACACACTTGCGACTGCAGCGCCACCTATAGCATACACACTGGAACTACGTATTTTTAGACATTTTCATACACACTTACACAACCTGCCAAAACTACCAAAAACGAGGCGTAAAATTTGATCTGCTCTGATTGGCCCGTCAAATATACGTTTTCTGACCAATCAGGGGTCGCTGATTTCAAATCTGCCATTAGAATTTTCCTGTCAAATCCGAGGCGGTCTCGCTTTTGACGGCGCCTCGGTTTCGTTAGTGTGGACGGACGAAACGCCTCGTTTTAGGGAGTGGGCAAACACACACACACACACACACACACCCTCAAATACACACACACATACCTACCTTACCCATGTTTGTGATTGCTACCTAAAGTAAATGCTTTATATTTATTACCATGTCGTAATTTTTTTATGGAAACTGACACGGTTGGCTACATCACCTACAACATCCGTGCTGTCAGCCCATAACACCGGGTGAACTAGGTGCCATGTCATTGCTTCCCTTCATTTCGCGCCGGCTACACTGAACTGGACGGAAAACACGAACTATTCGCATAGCCGTTTCGACCGAAGTTCTATTAATATCATAAAGTTCTATTAACAGTTTATATTAGTTCTATAATTTTTTTTTTCTGATTTAGCCATCTGCCATCGGAACTCTACCATAAGGAGATTATTTGTTGTTTGGGGTATGGCGTTTGAGGTGAGCCATCCATTGACGGCTCTCCCTTTTGGTTGTTAGTGTCGAAGATCTAGGGTCAACACTTGGTGTCGTTTCAGCCTTCCAGGGCCGGTGTGGTCCAGGAGTGCCGTGGCCAGAATATTTGGGTGATTTTTTAGCCTCGTCTTGTATCTGGTACAATTCGACTGGATCTCAGCTTTTATGCTCGGCACTTTGAGATGCTCGTGTATGTCATCGTTTTTAGAGAACCATGGTGCGTTTGATATGTTTCGAAGCACTTTGTTTTGGAATCTCTGCAAGATCTCAATGTTACTGTTGCCTGCAGCCTGCAGTGCCCCACAACTGTATGCCATATGTCCACACCGGCTTGATGACCGCTTTGTAGATGAGGAGTTTGTTGGATGTGCTCAGTTTAGAGGCTCTGCCCATCAGCCAGTGCAGTTTGTTGAGCCGTAGGTTCAGTTCCTGTCTTTTGCACCTGATGTGCTCTTTGAATGTCTGCCTCCTATTTAAGTGCATTCCTACATAACGCACGGAGCTAGTGTGTGGTAGGGTTTCGCTTCCAAGTTTCACAGGAGGACAGTCGCCGACTCGACTATTAATTACTAATTAACTACTCTATTAATTTGTAGATTATTTATTAGGTAGGTACCATTGATTTTATAGGGGGAGTCAGATGTACCGTCAGCGATGTTTTAAAGGTAACATGAAATTAGTCTTCAATTATGTCCTAAGATGGCGCCAGGAGTATCGAATTTGAATTAAATAATTTATTATATTTTTAAATCTGCTAATTATAGAACGATGCTAAGTGGGAACAGCATAGTTAAATTTAAAGATTATTTTATATCAAGTAAAAATTTCAAAATAGTGTATTTTAAGGTTTTCATAATTTTTCCAATAAATATTTTCATGTTTTGTCAGTCCGTGAGCTTGGCGGATAAAATGTATAATTTCGCCGCTTCTGCATCATAGATGTCAGACCAAAGTTAAGTTGTCCTATTTGTCTATAGATGGCATGCCTATTTCTTATTATATTTTCAGTTGCCAAATACCCACCAACCAAACCTGCGTGCAATTCAAATACGCGCGTGCGGTTAGGATAAAGTGGAGATACCTTCTTTAAAATTATATTTTTTTACCTCACCACCTTTGAAAACGGAAACAAACACGATGGATTAAATATAATAATAATAATAATAAAAATCGTTAGCCATTTATAAGAAAATCGACCTCATCGAAATAATTTGTATGACAGCTACCCTTATTTTTTTAAATAAAAAAAAATTAAAAAAGGTACCCCTAGATAATCGTTTCAAACTACTAAATATGAATCACTTTTTCAACGAAATCGGTTGAGCGGTTGAGGCGCAACGTCGCTGGACACATTGCCATAGACAAATTTGTATGACGGCTACCCTTATTTTTTCGAATTTTGAAAAAGTAAAAAAATTTACCCCTAGATTATCATTTCAAACTACTAAATACGAATTTTGAACGAAATCGGTTGAGCAGTTTAGGCACAAGGTCGCTGGACGGACACACACACACACACATACATGTTTCTCAAAACCACTTTTTTGGGATCGTTGACAGATATATAGCCCAAATCTGTACTGTGTGGGGCCGGTACTTTAAAAGAATGGCCCCACTGAATCTCTCCCCGTGTATGTCGTAAAAGGCGACTAAGGGATATGACCCCCTTCTTATATTACTAGGTGGTAGGGTTTAACCCGCCCGGGTTGGTACCACCGCACTGAATGAAAGGTCGGTCCAAACGGCTATGTAAATAGTTTGTGTTTTCCGTCCAGTTCAGTGTAGCCGGCACGACCGAAGGGAAGCACTGACGTGGCACCAAGTTCACCCGGTGTTATGGGCATCACGGATGTTGTAGGTGATGTAGCCAACCGTGCCAGTTTCAATAAAAAAAAAAAAAAATCAGTCGCATTCTCAACTTCGACATTTTGGACGATCACAATACTTCCTTTCTCCTTACAGTCGCTCGAAAGTAAAAAGCCACCTCCATAGTTTTTAGCTGTTGCGGAAATTTATCGATCGACGCGCGACGTTCGCTTGTTTTGGAACACGCAAATGTTTGCGTGGAGCGTGCAGGCAAGCGATACGGGTTACTGCGCGTGGAAAAAGGCTGACACAATATCGATGCGATCTCTTGAGACGGTCGGTTCTGTATTCACGCGATACGCACACTACCATAATCGCGGTGTCTCGTTTTAGTAATAGTCAAAGACATTAAACCCACCCTCTTCTTTGGTAATAGTTGAAGTATAAACAAAATGTCTTTGAGTATGAAGTACGGAGTCCAGGCACCGAATTAAAAAAAGTTGAGTCCAGGGCTATTTTTTCCATCTACGATGGTGCTGGTGGTGTTATACCAAAGAGATTAAAAGAGGGTGGGTTTAATGTATTTGTGTTATACTTTACAGAATATATAAGTCAATGATACGAGTACGTTATATAAAATTGTAGATTTTACCGACGACGACCAATGACGTATCATGTATGTATGTATGTATGTACATAAAATCTCTTTGACGACGACGAATAAAATAAAAAAATAGTAAATCTGATTTAAATGCAAAATTGATAATAAACCATCGCTTCTCTTATATTCTCTATCTTTTTCGGGAGGAAGGAAGGGATTCCTTCCTCGCCCATCTCTCACTCACCTCTCTCCCTGTCTTCTCTCCTCGATCCCGCCTTCCTCCCCTCCTTCCCCTCACCCTTCACGGACCCCCTCTTTGCCACCTTCCCTTTCGCCCATTCCCTCCCTCTCTCCCTACTTCCCTTCCTCCCCTCATGCCGCCCCTCCTTCCCATCACCCTCGCATTCCATTCCTCCCCTACTACCCCTCATCCTGTCCGCAACCCCCTCTTACCCCGCCCCTTCCCCCTTCCAACCTCTCACTCCCTCGATATCCATTCCTCCTCGTTCCCTCTACTACCTCCCTCCCCCACACCTGCCCTCATTCACTAACCCTTCCTCCCTCCATACCTCTCCTCCTCTTCTTCTTTTTTTTATGGAAACTGACATGGTTGGATACATCACCTACAACATCCGTGATGTCGGACATGTCGTGCCGGCTATACTGAACTGGACGGACAAAAACGAAAAAAATTACTATTTACATCAAATCTCTTTGATTTACATAGCCGTTTCGACATACGTTTTATTCAGTGCGGTGGTACCAACCCTAGTAAGGTAAGAAGGGAAGGGTGCTACAGTTTTACGTGGAATCCGAACCACGGTCAGCCTCCAATGGTCGAGCGGTCACCCATCCAAGTGTTGACCGCGCCCAGGGTTGCCTGCACCACTGAGCTACCGAGGCTGACAAACGTACCTCCCACCCACTCCCCCTTCTTTTCTCTCCCCCTTCCTCTTCCTGACCATTATTCATGATTTCTTACCAAAAGCAGTAACTATTGAGTAATCTGTGCCAAAAGCCTAGATAATAAATTTTCATATCCTTACCTAGAGAAATCATGGATTCCCCATACAAAAACTTTCACCCCTATTTCACCCCTTATTTTTAGGTTTCCGTATCCCTGTACGGAAGCCTATTACTAAGCCTCCGCAGTCTGTCTGTCCGTCCGTCCGTTTGTCTATCCGAGGGCTGTATCTCTTGAACCGTAATAGGAAGCCCGTTGAAATTTTCACAGAATATGTGTTACTATAGCGGATATAACAACAAATAAGCGGAGCTAGGTACAACCAAAGAGTTTGTAAACTCTTTGGACCGGAGTAAAACCGCAAACAGGAAATTACAATCTTACACGTTCAACGCCACATGAAAAATCCAGTATTTCCGTTTGGGCCACGGGGCTCACCGCTCACCGGTGAGCCTTTCCTTACTGAACTATTCAGGTCATGGGGGTCACCGGTGAGCCGCGTGAGAGGTCCTACGTAAACGCTTCCTACAAGCCACAGAGCGCAGCTACAAAGCCAATATGGAAGTGAGCCGCATGGCCTTGTAGTCGAAGCGGACGGCGTGGTTTTCAAATCCAATAGAAACTTGTAGTTTTTTATTAAGTTAATTGTAACGATGCTAGGGCCGCTCTTAACGATAAGGTAGAAAATAATATTTTTATTAATAGAATTAATAAAACCAGAAAATAATAAGAAAATATTCGTCAAAATAAAAATGAACATAATATTTTCTTCATTACCAAATAAGAAGACATTATTTATTACGAAAATAATTTATGAAATTGAACAAAAGAAAATATTTATGAAATTGAACAATCACAACATTATGACACTTCAGTATTTAAAATAATCATCTTAACCCTTTGGCTCTTAACCATAAACAATAAAGAATTATCCGTGAGTCTTGTTAAAACAAGGCAAACAAAGGAATGGTTTAGTTGGGCTGCTTTGGCAATAAGTGGATACTTTTTTCGACTTGGTTTTAGCCTGTTTGCTACCCATTATTGGTACGTTCTTTGCATAACATTGGTGACATGTTCTTCTCACTTTTCTGGCCAATCCCTCTTTCCTTTCCAGAGTGTGTTTCATTCTCTTCCGTCTTTCTATACGCATTTCATCGTCGCTATCCTCACTCTCCGACAAAAGAATTCGACAGCATCTTCTTTTCGTTGGTTGAACTACGTCTTCATAGAATCTATTCCGAAACTACGGTTCAGAAGATCTATCTCGATGTTTTCTAACTGCGTTAGCGCTTCTTGTGTTAACTCGAAATCTTCAAAATAATCCATTTTTGGCGAGAAAAGCGTAAAACATCCTCAATTGTCGACGCAGCCGGACCGGGATTGATCGCTGCGTCCGCGGCGCGCGCGCAACGGGTGGGCCGCGGCGTGACCCCGCGGCCCCAGCCAACAGAAAAATACAAATCCTTCATAGGAGGCCACACGATCCACCCGTGAGCCTTTTGCTATATCTCGAAAATTAGACGGTAAAAGTCGCAAATTTTTATTTTCCTTACAAATTACCGCATTTTATAAACTTTGTGATGAAAATCTCAAGTTGATGAAAATTACGGATATAATGAGTTTGGCTTGGCCCGAACGGAAAAGTACGCTAGGCCCACCGGTGGGTCGTATGGCGTTCAACGTGTTAATTGTGGGCTGATTTTGAAAATTCTTTTTTTGTTTGGTAGGTCATACTTCAGAGGTGCTCCCATTGAAATTTTATTGAAATTGATTGAGCGGTTTATGAAAAAGCAACAAAATACTATTGGTGTGTGGTTACCTTCAGCAAAACTTTTGTGATGTGGACTTTTTCAGCAATTTGCAGTTTGACACATGGCGAATAATTCTGTACCACTTCAACCGATTTCGATTATTCGATTTCGATTATTGTTTTTTATGTAATATTGTTTTAAAAATATAAAACCGACTTAAAAAAAAATAAACTAGAACTAAAAAGTATTAAATATAATACCAAATATATATAATATAACCTATAACCTAATATAGTATATAATATAATAGTAATTAATATAATATAATAGTAGTAATATAATATACCTATATAAATATATAACCTAATATTTTGAAATTTTCTCTGTCATTGTATTGAAATACATGAATCGATATTGTCATTCATATTCGGACCCTTGTTTCATGAATATTCTAAATTTGAAATCTTTTCCGACCGGCCAGATGCGCTTAATATATTATAATACGAGTACGAGTACCATCGAGCTGGTCTGATGACGGAGACGGAAGTGGCCATAGGAACTCCTAAACTACACATGATAAACCCATCGTGTTTGGGCTCGTTGAATTTGTCTTCACGAGCAATTTACTTTAGACCTAGGAGATTCTCAATTCGACGGTATGTTTTCTTTTTTTGGATGTTTGTTACGCGATTACTCCGTCAATTATTGTGGGCCAAAGACATTAAACCCACCCTTTGTGGGCCGATTTTGAAAATTCTTTTTTTTTTTTTTTGAAAGGGGATAACCATGAGGTGGTTCCATTTTAATTTGGTCGAGATCAGATTGGAAAGCGAGGCGGAATCGCGAGGCCGAAGGTCGAGCGATTCCGCCGAGTACATTAATAGCAAAAAATTCCAAAAAAAAACTGTGAAATAAAAAACTATTTAAAAAAATATATAAAAACCGCCTTCAAAAATGTATGAAATAAAAAAAATCGAACCCTAGAGTTGAAGGCGGTGCTAAAGCAAGCAAAAATGATACATGAAAGACAATGACGTATCATGTCTTTGATGAAAGAAAACATGCGCGGATGATATCCTTTGTGATTTGTGTTTTGTGTAGCCTTCTTTAGCACCGCCTTCAACTCTAGGGTTCGATTTTTTTAATTTCATAAATTTTTTAAGGCAGTTTTCATATTTTTTTTTTTTACCTACAATGCTGACATTATTAGAATGAAGAGTGACGAGTATTTGTTTAACTGTTCAACTTCCTCTGAGTATTCAACTAAATAAATACGTTCTATCCACAGAGCACGGAATACCGCGCGCGCGCGCGCGGGGGTATTCCGTGCTCTGTGGATCTATCTATTAAAAGCGCACAAACAGGAAATTACAATCATAATAATATTTTGTTCCGTATACCAAATTATTTTCAAAACATTTTTTTATTTTATTTAATTTGATAAGAAGTGTTAGTTTAATTGTAAATTGTCATAATTTTATTATTCAAATATAATTAAAAATTTTGGAATTTACATAAATAATGTTCTTTATAAACAAAGAGATTGAGGGGGTTTAATGTCTTTGTTTATAAATATAAATGAAAGCGCCATCTTTTGTCTTTTTTTTTTTTTTTTTTTTTATCGATAGCGCGACATGTGGCATCGTTACACCTACAAGTAGGTGTCTAACGATGCCCATGGACATTCTGTGATGCACGGGGATTGCGAATGTCATGCCGGCCTGACAGGAGCCTTTTCACGCCCCTTTTGAAAAACCCCAGACTGTACTTGGGAGGAAATAGATGGGCAGGAAGTGCGTTCCACATTTTCCCGGTTCTGTGAATAAAAGACCTACAGAACCGGTTGGTGCGCATGCGTGGTAGGTCGATTGAATAGGGGTGCATCCCCTGCCCAGTACGCGTAGTGCGGAGGTGGAATGGGGACGACGGAATCGCGTTAAACAGCTCCTCCGAACACTCCCCATGAAATAAACGATAGAACACGATAGTAGCGATAGTAGCAGTAATTATACAGCCTAGTGACAATTAAAGGTACCTAGATACTATTGTATTTCAACTAGATAGCGCCCTTAGTATAGAAGTATTAACAAACATTAACGCCACCTGTTTGTTTTACGACAACATCAAGAAAAATTATTAACGCCCTCTGTTGGTTTTACGATTTACAACGTTACCAAATTTTTTATATGGAGTGGTCTATCTGTCCCGACAGGGTTATAAAATCAATGGTAGGTACGTAGTAAGTACGTACCTATGCCTACTTACCTATATCCATTAGAGCCGAGCGGGCGGGGGATAGCTGCGGGGTGCGTATGATTCTAGTCGGCCCCCGCGCCGCACCGTACGTGCTGCGCCGCCGCCGCCGCGTTTAAGAGCGTATATAAGCGAGCGTATAAGAGCGACAGTCTAAAAAATATAACCAGAGAAAAACGTGGCACTGGACACAAAACACTGGTGTCTGCTACGGCCAAAATACCTAAAGGCTGGGGGAATTTCCTAAGGGACAATTCAAACAAAGAAAGACTGTTTCACTTGCCTTCAATACTCTGCCAATCCTACGCAAACGAAATTGAGAATGGGAAAGAAGTTTGCATCACGGATGGGCCAAATATTTTCACCAACATCACCCGTGCCCGTGACACACAGCGATTAGCCCCGTGTAATCATGAAGAGGCGGATACTCGCAAGATGGGCTTAACAAAAATTATTCTACGTACTGTAGATACCGATGTCGTAGTGCTAGCAGTTGCAAAAATTACCTCAGCTTGAAGAGCTGTGGGTGCACATAGGTACTGGAAAACACCACCAGTACCTTTCAGTCAGTCAGTCAGTCAGTCAGCGTGTAAGCGTCCACTGCTGGACATACGCCTCTCCAGTTTTCCTCCAGTCCTCCCGGCCTTCAGCGGTACGGAACCACTGCTTTCCGCCAGTAACTTTGCTGCCATGATATTGCGACTTCCATAAGTAAAGACTTAAATGTTTGCATTACCCTATACCTATATTAAGTATAGACACAATAGATGCTTTATATTATAATGTAATTTTTTTACAGTACCACAGCGAGCGAGGGCCTAGCCTCTGTTTCATGCGTTTTCTGGGTGTGACACTGTCTCTTGCTTCAGCGGAAAAGGCAAGAAAAGTGCTTTTGAAGCATGGGAGGCCTTTCCCGCTTTAACTGAGAGTTTGGTGTCAGCGACTGAAGGGCGGCTCGAAAAGGCAATGACGACGATTGAAAAATACGTCGTTATTTTTTATGACATGTAGATTTACTAATATTTTTTTGAAGTTGATACTTCTTTGTTCGCCATATGGGCCCCCCTTTTCAGAACTTCTACGTCACTTCCGGAACGACTTTTTTAACTAATATAACTAATATAAACTGTTAAAACTTTATGAAATTAATAGAACATCGGTCGAAACGGCTATGTGAATAGTTCGTGTTTTCCGTCCAGTTCAGTGTAGCCGGCGCGAAATGAAGGGAAGCACTGACATGGCACCTAGTTCACCCGGTGTTATGGGCTTACATCACGGATGTTGTAGGTGATGTAGCCAACCGTGTCAGTTTCCAAAAATCTAAAATGACGACATGGTAATAATATAAAGCATTTACTTTAGGTAGCAATCACAAACATGGGTAAGGTAGGTATGTGTGTGTGTATTTGAGGGTGTGTGTGTGTGTGTGTGTGTGTGTATGTGAATAATTTAATGTTTAATTAGCAATAATTTTACAAATGTATAATAATAATAATTATCACGTATCACCTAGGTACTGTTTTCAATTCACTACGCATCTTAGCACGATGTTCGCCTCAAAATATAAATACACCGCACTGTTTTGAAATTTTTTTCACTCACATTATTACGCCATCCCAATAAAATTTATATATTTGTAATCCTGGTAAATGCAGCTTATAGGCTATATTTTTTATTTATCTTTATCTTTAGCAGTTCAAAAGTAAACGACGTTTATTTAAAAAAAATATTTTCACGTTTTGTGAGTTTTGCCTAATATTTATATTTTTTTGTATAGAAAGGCAGAATGTTTCTTCCAGAAATGAATCCGCCGTCCTTGAGTTATCCGAAAATGACATCACACTTGCCCTAATACCTATAGTTTTAAAGGAATAGGGTACAAAGTGAAGCGCGGCAGAAGCAAACTTCCACCCCCTCCCCCCGCCACCCCCGCGGTGACCCCCGATGTCTACCGGTGGAAATCCACTCAGGAGCACCTAAGGAACAACTGTTGCAAGTATGAGCCTTCTAAGTAAAAATGCAGGGTGTCCATACAAACTATCGCACTAAATCCTCCACTTTTGAAAGCAAAGTCGGCAATGTGTAAAATGTAATTAAATGAACGAGAAATCGATTTATATGAGAAAAAAATTGTCAAAAGTGACAAAAAAGTGACAAGACCTGCTGCTTCTTTTGCAACCAGCGCACCCAATCCACCACGGTTCGCTGATCCATCGCCCGCGTCTGCCGGTGAGGATGACCGCGTCGTCCCGGAGAGCGCCGTAGCCACGGCCTGCACCCACCGGCGTGCTCGGAGGCCTGCCTCCCGCCGCCGGCGGATATTTACCGTTTTTATTTAGATTTTTATTAATTTTGTGTATTTTTGTAAGTTTTTGTAGAATATAAAATATGTAAAATTAATTTAAGTACATGATAAAAATGTGAAAATAAAGATTAATTATCAATATAATTTTGTGTATTTTTATAAGTTTTTGTAGAATATAAAATATGTAAAATTAATTTAAGTACATGAAAATATAAAAAACTCAGAGCAGCGCGGGAATTTACTTAGCGGCCCCCGACCCCTTTAAGTAAGTAAACGGAAATTATATTTGACTTTTTAAGGGTCGGGATTTTTTTAAGGGTCGGGATTTTTTTAATTTGTAATTTAACTTTTTATATAGAAAACAGAAATTACCCGCACTACCCATCTACCACACTCACAATCCCAGGCATGACTGGCAGATAATGCCTTTAGGCATAACGCCATCTACATATTATCAAAGCGCATACTACAACGTTACAACACTTACCTAACTGCGAGTATTTCATTTACTATTGACGCTAGATGTTGACGCTAGATGTCGCTTCATGAAATCTTCAACTACTGTTGAGTTGAGCAAATTCGCTTCGATAGGTACATGATCGATTAGCCCGGGTGGTTAAGACGTCTGGTCGGTGATGGTGGCAGGGACCGCGGGTGCGAGGCTCGCAAAAGACGGACAAATATATTTACAAGGTACAAGGCACTTCTATCCAAGCTGCCGTCCTACGGCCTCCCCTCCGATCTGTGCGACTGGATCGCCGACTTCCTGCATGGCCGCAGTATTCAGGTCCTAGTAGACGGCTGCTGCTCCGATGCCATGGCTGTGAACGCTGGCGTTCCACAAGGCTCCGTGATATCGCCTACGCTGTTCCTTCTGCATATCAATGACTTACTATCCCTTGGCTTGACTTACTATACTATTCATTGTTATGCAGACGACAGCACGGTACACGGACGCTACGGCAGCCGCCCCAGTGCCAGTAAGGAGGAAGTGGAGGAGGGCAGGCGTAGTGTTGTTGTTGAAATTGAGAAAACCCTGCACCTAATTTCATTATGGGGCCAGGAAAATCTGGTACAGTTCAACGCAACTAAAACACAGGCGTGTGCGTTTAGTGCGAAAAAATCGCCATTTCGCTCAGCTCCCGAATTCCAGGGCACAAGGTTGAACGTCGATGACCACTTTATTATCCTTGGAGTGGACTTAACCCGCGAACTCAACTTCGGCCGTCACATCGAGGACAGAGCTAAGCTTGCCTCTAAAAAGCTGGGCGTCCTGAACAAGGCGCGGAGATACTTTACGCCTGACCAAATCCTGCTGCTGTATAAGTCGCAGGTGAGGTCATGCGTGCAGTATTGCTCGCATCTTTGGGGTGGGGCTGCTCAGTATCGACTTGGCTTGTTAGACTCGATCCAAAGACGTGCAGTTCGCCAAGTTAACGACTTTGAAGTGCCCTGCAAACTTGAACCTTTGCAGCTCCGTAGAGACATAGGTTCACTAAGTGTGTTCTATCGACTGTTCAACGGTGAATGCTCTGAGGAGCTGTTCGAAACAATTCCGACTTCACCATTTCACCATAGGTCCACGCGTAACAGACAGGGAATGCATC
Source organism: Nematopogon swammerdamellus (assembly GCA_946902875.1). Taxonomy (NCBI): domain Eukaryota; kingdom Metazoa; phylum Arthropoda; class Insecta; order Lepidoptera; family Adelidae; genus Nematopogon; species Nematopogon swammerdamellus. The sequence goes on from OX336343.1 coordinate 94,925, forward strand.
CCTATACTGTAGAGCTGCCTAAAGTGCGGACTAAGCGCTCCAGTATTTCTTTTATCTTCCGCACTGCGAAACTCTGGAATGCACTTCCTCCTGATGTGTTTCCTTCAGTGTATGACTTGGGATCATTCAAGAGACGCGTAAAAAGGCATCTGTCACGCCGGCACGGCATTCGCAGCCCCCGTTCTAAAATGAATGCTTTTGGGCGTCGTCGGCTCAACAATCCATGCTGACGGCGCCAAGTGTCTCGCGTATCAATAAAAAAAAAAAAAAAAAAAAATTTAGTATTTCCTACTATTGTATATGCCTCTCTATCGCTTGTTACGCGCTCTCGCTTGCACACATAGGTTCAGATGGAACGTGACACTTCTAAGTGCGTGCAGCCGGTGTTCATCAATTTATAAGACATGACGTCATCACGTCAAAAATCAAACTTCAGACTCGAGTATAACTTCTAACGCGCGTACATAAGTGCGCGCAACTTTGTTCAGTCTATGAGTGAACTTTATCTACAACTTGATCTAGCAGCGGCAGAGCAAACTGACAACATACAACAATATGAGACACGTACGCTGTGCGTATCCTGGCGTCCCGCCCCGCCCCGCCCCGCCCCGGAGCTCGCCGGCAAATGGTGCACATTTTTCAGCTAGATGAAGACGTTTACTCAAAAGTCACGCGCGCCTCTTTCGCTCTCACAAGCGCGAGACGTGTTCATGATTTCAAGGAAACTGTGTAGATACCGTGCGGCTCGCTCGGTACAGAACTACATAGTCGGGCTACTAGCGAAGTAACTACATATTACCCCATGTATTATTTCTCTATGATATTACCTTATCTGTGCTACTACAGATAGATCTTTCGTGAAACCTGTCTGCTCCTCAGTTATAATATGTCTACATTCCCCAGACTCTCAGCGCCTTACCGCGCGCGGCTTGCGCGCGGTAAAACGCGCGCGACCTTGCGCGCCAACCTCGACATAAACCCAGATATTTCGGAAGCTAATGAAGTTAGATCTATAAACTCTTCTGTTCTAGAAAGCCAATGAAATGACCTTCAAAACCATGGGAAATAAGTGACGGCTTACTTATTTAGAAGTACCAGATATTTTAGTTATAAAAAAAAAATCTGAAAAAAAAAGAAATTTTTTAGCTAACTTTTGAGCGACGAAAAATACGACTTTTGTCGCCAACCGAGCTCGTACTGCAACTTCTATAGGTAGAATAACATATAAATAACACGTTTTACTAACCTTTTCCTGAAAGATCCGCTTGAAAACACTTATAATAAATAATTTGGCGAAGGAGCGTCACCTCGAAAATTATGTCAACAAAGAAACTGTCAGCTGACAGCTAGCGTTCGTTTTATTATTCATAATTGGTCTTTGGAGACAAGAAAAAATGGTTAGTTCATAATTGCCGGTGTCACTTATAGCCCTGCTCAACGATTAAAAGAGCAATAGACCAATTCGTGCGACCGTAATTTGAGAATAAAGATGGGCTCCGTTTGGGGACCAAGATAATTGCCGGAAAAAAGTTATGGGATCCAAACGGAGGCCAAAGGAGCATACAGGTTAAAAAAAATTGACGAGCCACGAACTCGTCGACATGGAACGGCCCATATTGTCCTACTGTCGGTGTTGACACTTGTCAACTGTGTAGTGTGTATGTTCTGTCTCCGTGCTGTCTCCTCATGATCACGCGAGGTAGAGGGCTGTCTGTGAAGTTGAAGACGTCCAATTTCATAGTTATTAGTTATTTATTATATAGTTATTATTTACATAGTTATTAGTTATATATTAGTTAGTTATAGGTTATTTCTATGGTCGGCGCTGAACATCTTGGTCAAGCTGATTCCAGCTGGTTTTATTTTCTTGGGCTTTTTTCTTTTTTATACGGTAGAGGAGATCCCTCTCCGCACCCTAGAGTGGGTTTGCTCAGCCGCAAATGCGGTTATGCCTTTTTCTTAATATTGTTTAGTTTGAGTTTTTAATTTTGATCTTCAATGTTTTCGGACTTTGTATTTTTTTTCCAATCGTCACTAAAAATTTATTTAAGTACTAGTTTTAGCCCACGGCTAAAACTAAAATTCTGGTGATAGGAGTCGCTTCGCACGTGGAATCACTGTGGCACGTGGAGTTGTACCACCGCGCTGAATGAAAGGTAGGTCGAAACGGCTATGTAAATAGTTCTTTTCGTTGTTTTTTCTCCAGTTCAGCGTAGCCAGAACGGCCAAAAGGAAGCACTAACCATGTAACTAGTTCACCAAGATGTTATGAGCTGACATCACGGATGATGTACTCGTATGTTCTCATAATAAACAATTAATTTCACAAAATATCAAAAAATCTCGTTGTCATGGTTACTCTTCAAACTAATTGAAAAAAAAAACTATTTAAAAAAATATAAAAACCGCATTCAAAAATGTATTAAATAAAAAAAATCTAACCCTAGAGTTGAAGGCGGTGCTAAAGAAGGCTACACGAATCACAAAGAATTTCATCCACCCATGTTTTCTTTCATGCATCATTTTGGCTTATAGAGCACCACAGCTACTTATATAGCTACTCGAGCTCTTCAGCGTATATTGTTGTGTGTTCCTTACACTTACACCATAAGCTACACGATGAAGCTTGCAGTAGAGCACGAGAGCTACTTATATAGCTACTTGAGCTCTTCAGCGTATATTGTTGTGTGTTCCTTACACTTACACCATAAGCTACACGATGAAGCTTGCAGTAGAGCACGAGAGCTTCTTATATAGCTACTCGAGCTCTTCAGCGTATATTGTTGTGTGTTCCTTACACTTACACCATAAGCTACACGATGAAGCTTGCAGTAGAGCACGAGAGCTTCTTATATAGCTACTCGAGCTCTTCAGCGTATATTGTTGTGTGTTCCTTACACATACACCATAAGCTACACGATGAAGCTTGCAGTAGAGCACGAGAGCTACTTATATAGCTACTCGAGCTCTTCAGCGTATATTGTTGTGTGTTCCTTACACTTACACCATAAGCTACACGATGAAGCTTGCAGTAGAGCACGAGAGCTACTTATATAGCTACTCGAGCTCTTCAGCGTATATTGTTGTGTGTTCCTTACACTTACACCATAAGCTACACGATGAAGCTTGCAGTAGAGCACGAGAGCTTCTTATATAGCTACTCGAGCTCTTCAGCGTATATTGTTGTGTGTTCCTTACACTTACGAAGCTTGCGATCTCACTGGTAATATTATTCAAAGGTACCAAACCCTTTCCTCCGCTAGGGGCAATCCCCGTTGGGTACCCTGCTCCCACCCCCTACCCTTCCCCTAACCCCCTCCGTCCGCCAGGATAACTTATTTTTTACAAGCTTTTATTCAACTTGCCCTGTGTTTATTCTGCTTGCTTATTTTTAGTGTTGGTTCAGTTCCGAAGACAATGCAATGTTATGGTACCATCGAGCTGGTCTGATGATGGAGACGGAAGGAGCCATAGGAACTTCTAAACTACACAAGATAACCTCATCGTGTTTCGGCTCGTTTGGTTTGTCTTGATGAGTAATAACTAAAATGCACAAAATAAAAAAAAAACAAAAACAAGCTTTTATATTGAAAAAAATTAAGCTTAAAAAAATAAAAGGTCGTCGCAATGAAATAAATTCACACCTTTTTATGAATATTTGGGGACAAGCTTTTAAAAGCTAGATTCTTTTCAATATAAAAGCTTCTTTTAAATTTTTTTTTATTTAATATTTTTTTTGTTATTATTATTTTATTTCTTTATTAACACATTATCTTAAAACTAATTTTGTACATATTTAAAAACCTAACATTAAAAACATATACAAAATTAACCTTAAAAAAAATGGAATTTCCACCACCGGCGGCGGGGCGAACCCAGGCTACCGATGGTCGGGCCCTAGGGAGAGAAACCTCCGGACTATACGCGCAGTGTCGAGCAGGGCTGCCTTCTGGATCTGGCCCTTGACCCAACCACTCAGCGAGAGCCTCTTAAGGTGGTCGTCGAGGCTCTTCGCTATCAGCCCATGCGCTGATACGACTATGGGCACAACGATCGTCGAATCGACGGGCCACATTTTGGTTACCTCGTGCTGCAGATCCAGGTACTTTAACATCTTCTCTGCTTCCTTACTGACGAGGTTACCATCGTTATTATTTTTGTTATTAATATTACTTCTTTAATAAATTATTTTTATTTAGCTACCACTAATGTAGTTTTATTATTTTTTTGATAATTAAACACAAGCAATTATCGCGAACTTTTGCTCATTTTGGCCCCTATGTGCGGCGCCCCGCCCCGCCCCGCCGCACCGCCCTTGCGCCCACGCCGCCGCCGCCTGCCCCGCCGCCGCTGCCTCCGCCGCCGCGCCGACGGCCATCAATCTTCCCCCGCTCCTGCTCATTTGTATGAAATTTCGCAAATTCCCGCGCGCGCGTGCCAATTACGGAGTTATTAATTCTGTTTAATAAACTTAGCAATTTAGGCAAATGTCAATTAAGGAGGTTCGAGGCCAAGCCGACTGCGAGAGCCACAGACGAGATAGGGATAGGCTAGGTGGTATCTTTGTAGTAAGTATGTCTACTGACAGTTTAAAATACTTCCGATAATAAAAGTTTGATTTGTGGGTGTTGTAAAAAAATTACGTTAACCTTTTTTTAATTCCTTATCAATGATCAAACAAAAAATTAGTTTTTTATGTAGTTCTTTTAATACCATAAAATAATAATTTGAGGGTCGGCCGCCGCCACCGCCGCCACCGCTCGCCCGCAGCAGCACTGCCCACCGCGTCGCCCGGCCTCCCCGCGCCCGGCTCGTCCAACACGAGAGCCGCCGTTCTTCTTGCACACTACACGCACACCCTACCACCCAGCTCCACGTCGCCGGTGCATTTCATCGACGGCGAAGATGGAGCGTTGACGTCGGCCGAGCCACAACAACTACGGCGAGGGCGACGTCCACCATCGGCCAGCTTGGGGTCATCGGGACCTCGCGTCCCGTCTAGTGCCCCCGCTACCGGTGGTGTAGTGCAACCATGAGGCGACGCTCGCGCGAAGATCAAGATTTTGAAAACAGCTGCGAGACGACGACGTCGCCGTGCAGTCCGGCGGATACGGAGCTCTCCGAGATGGGGGTGGTTGTGGCATACGAGTCTAGTACCACCACCTATCGCTCGTAGCTTGTCTCGCGTCGTCTCGGAATACTCCGTAGCCACGGCCTGCACCCGCCGGCGTGCTTGGAGGCTTGCCTCCCGCCGCCGGCGGTATTACCGTTTTTATTAAATTTCTTTGTATTAATTTTGTGTATTTTTATTACCTTTTATAGTTATAATATATGTAAAATTAATATAAATGAAATATAAAAATGTGAAATAAAGAAACTAATGAAACAAACAGACTTGCACAAGGGGGACTCGAACCCACGACCATTAGGTCAAAAATTAATGCGCCCTACCCTACACTCTAACCCTACACTAGCAGAGCATATGGATGATCAAAGGAATATAGATTCAGTTGGACAAATTGTGGAGAAGGGCCTTAAATCTGTATCGAGAGGCCTTAAAACTGTGTGGCAACACTTATAGCTCGACTCATAGTGCGTCCTTCTCTCTGTATTCTCTCTCTCTCTCTCT